>JANTQJ010000379.1:0-17117 GCA_032989685.1 Arthroderma sp. PD_2
ATACCAGTTCTGCGCCAACCGCTCAATTATACGAAGCTGAAGATAGCGTGGAACGCGAATTCTGGAGACTTGTAGAGAGCTTAACTGAGACTGTGGAAGTTGAATACGGAGCTGATATCCATTCAACGACTCACGGCAGTGGATTTCCTACCGTTGAAAGGAACCCCCTCGATCCTCATGCGACCGATCCATGGAATCTGAATGTTCTACCGCTACATCCAGAATCGTTATTCCGACACATCAAGTCCGATGTTTCCGGAATGACGGTGCCATGGGTATATGTTGGCATGTGTTTCTCGACATTCTGCTGGCATAATGAAGACCATTACGCTTATTCTGCTAACTACCAGCATTTCGGCTCTACCAAGACCTGGTACGGCATTCCCGGTTCCGATGCTGAAGCATTCGAAGAGGCGATGCGCCAGGCTGTTCCAGAGCTATTCGAAACCCAACCCGACCTTTTATTCCAGCTGGTCACTCTACTCCCACCAAATCAACTGAAGAAAGCTGGTGTCAACGTTTACGCATTGGACCAAAGAGCTGGCCAATTCGTTATCACGTACCCACAAGCTTACCATGCTGGGTTCAACCATGGGTTCAATTGCAATGAGGCAGTGAACTTCGCTCCAAATGAGTGGGAACCATTTGGTCAATCTGGTGTCGACCGATTGCAGTCGTTTAGACGGCAACCTTGCTTCTCTCACGATGAGATGTTGCTTACAGCCGCTGGCAGAGATACCTCGATTACTACAGCAAAATGGCTTGGTAAGGCATTGCGGCGTATGTGTGATCGTGAACTAGGACAAAGGACAAGCCTCCTCGCCCGGGCTCGAGAACTTGAAAATGGAACTAACACTCAAAACGGCGACCAAGGCAGCAATCCTGCCGCGCCTCCTACGCTGAATATCACCGTGGAAGAGACAGACCTACAGGAAGACGAGTACCAGTGCAGCTATTGCAAAGTATACAGCTATCTCTCGCTCTTCAAGTGCCATAAATCTGGAAAACAGCTGTGTGTGATGCATGCTGGAACAACCGAGTGCTGTGGTGTAGATCCAGCGCGCTGTTTGCATGGAACTGATCACTCAATACGATATCGACTATCCGACGAAGAATTGCAGAAATGCGTGCAGAAGGTAGAGGATCGCGCCAAGATTCCCGAGGCGTGGGCGGAGAGACTCGACAGAATTCTTGAGGACGAGCCCAAACCATCACTCAAATCTCTCCACGCGCTTCTCTCAGAGGGCGAAAAGATACCATATCACCTACCCGGACTGCAGGATCTTGCTTCCTTCGTACAGCGGTGCGATAAGTGGGTTGAAGAAGCGAACAACTACCTAACTCGCAAACAACAAAATCGACGCAAGAACGAGAAAATCTGGCGAAAGGGAAACCCAGCGAAAGCTGCACAGATGGAAGAACGAGACCGCGAACTACGCAGTATTGAGAAAATACATAGCCTGCTATCAGAAGCAGATCGCCTATCGTTCGACTGCCCTCAGATAACAGCTCTACACGAGAAAGTTCAGGAGATCGAACGATTCCAGAGAGATGCACAAGCCGTGTTCCTTAGCTCGCACACCGCGTCCGCCCAAGCTGTCGAGGAGTTAGTAGAGCTTGGTCGAAACTTCAGCCTTGATATCCCGGAAGTAGACAAGCTGGAACGCGTCCTACAGCAAATGAAATGGAACGATGACGCGCGACGCCGACGTGACCAGTACCAAACATTAGAGGATTGTGCTAATTTCATCAAGCAAGCTGAAGAACTGAACATATCCGAGGCTAACAACCATATCCTACATTTCCGTGAAATGTATTGCAGCGGAGTGGCATGGGAAGCGAAGGCAAAAGAGCTCATGTCTGTTGAGGCCGTTCACTATCAACAGCTTGAAGCCCTTTCAGCCCAAGCCGCTCGGTTCCCTGTCTCCCCAGAGACCCTTGCTTCAGTCGATGCAATCCTGACAAAGCAACGCGAGGCTCAAAAGCAGATATCCACCCTCTTTGAAAAAAGCAAATCTACTGATTTCCGAAAACGCCCGCATTATCGTGACGTACGTGATTTGATGGAGTCATTGGTACAGTTGAACAGCAAACCAAATGGCACCATTGACCTTGAGCGTGAACAGAAGCGTCACGAAGACTGGATGAGAAAGGGAAAGAAGTTATTCGGTAAAGCCAATGCGCCTTTACACATCCTCAAGATGCATATGCAGTATGTCGAGAAAAGAAACTCTTATTGCTTTGATCTTGAGGATCGTTTCCGCCCACCGGTTGAACCCGCGTCTCGAGAGGCGACTCCCGATGGCTCCGGGGAATCTCAGCCATGGGCTGGAAGCAGGTCGAGGAAGAAAGACGTCTTCTGTATCTGCAGGCAACAGGAGTCCGGTCTAATGATCGAATGTGAGGTCTGTCACGAATGGTGAGCGCATCACATTTTCCTATCCCTTCGAATTCCCTGATTTACTAACTGTCCTAAGGTATCATGGCAAATGTCTCAAAATTGCCCGTGGTAAGGTCAAGGAATACGACAGCTACACATGCCCTATCTGTGACTGGCGCGTTAAAATACCCCGCGATGCTGCTCGGCCTAAGCTGGAAGACCTACTCGATTGGCAAGCAGAACTTGCCGACCTCCCATTCCAACCCGAAGAGGAACAGGTATTATCTACCATCATCGACCAAGCATCGTCATTCCGTGAATTTTTGCGCCCCTTTACGAACCCCGCCTGCATGACGGCCGAAGAAGTTCCTACTCAGATCTTCTATCTGCGTAAGATTGAAGGCGCAGAGGTTCTCCTGGCCTACGAAACGAACTATTTCCGTCAGGAAGTTCATAAATGGTCCCCCGTGGCGCCTGAACCACCTCCGATCCTGGAACAGTCACTATCCACCCGTAAACCACGACCGACGAAGCAGCAAAAGATCATGGCCCAACTTGGGATTGAAAAGCCAGAGGACATCCCACTACATCTCCGTACAAAACACCACATCTTCCCGTCGAAACGCAAGTCCACTGAGCCTCAAAATGGCCGGCCTCAACCTCTACAGCCGGCACCGTCAAACCGGTCAAATACTCCTGCTGATGACCCACGGTCGGTCTCAGTCGGTACCGATCAAATCCCATCAACCCTCGCCGCGAGTCAAGCCCCTCAAACTCCTGCCTCCTACCCATTCGGCCACCCGTTCCAGCTTTCATCCGGCGAACCAAACACGACGTTCGGAGGTGGTTCTGGTCCCTTCCTAGCCCAAGACAATGGCGACAATTCCCCGCCGTTCTCACCAGGAGGTTCACCTGCAGCCCGGCACTCCGGGCTTGACCCGTCGTTCTTTAGCCCTCCAAGCTTTGAACAAACCCACCAGTTGCCCCCAGGTTCGGAATCGGAGAACCTAAAAGGCACTGGGGGCGTTGGTGTAGATGTGGACGTTGATGCACATAACCCATTCGGAAGTAGTCCCCGTGCAAATATGGATGATCTCTTCGCCGACCTCACCAACCATGACACCGAAGCCGAGCACGTCGAAGAGATGAGCCATGCAAACGAAGCCCTCGAGGCGCTCAAGAGTGCTCAGGCCTGTGGTTCTCGCACGGGTTCTGTATCCGAATCAGGAAATAACGGCTCTAACGGGGATCTCCTTGAGAATACCAACCACAATGATGATAACGAGCATGAAAGTGGCAATGGTCTAGGCGAAGAATACCTAAGTTGAGTTCCGTTGAATCTCAGACCCTTTCGTGCTTATGATTAATGTTTATCGCTTTTTTTTTCACACTTCCATCCTAGATTAATGTTCTCTTCACTGTTTTTCTTTTCGTTGTTTATTCTTAGACGGTTTCCTCTGATGAGTTTTAACCCTCCTTGCCTTTTTTCGGGAAAGGCTCTCATATACACCGGAGGAATCGACAGAGAGTCGTGATGGAGTCGAAATGGGAGGGGATAGGCCGGCGTATCCGTTATCAACTATTTTCTATCTCCTTTACCCTGCTGTTAATTCATATTCTTACGATTGCGATTTTCACTTCTATTTATTTTCATTTTGCCGGGTGGGGTGGCATTAGTGCATTAATGCTTTCATCTCGGCTAGGATTTGAGTCGATCTATTTCAACATCTCGTCGTTTTACGTTTGATATCTTTTTCGTTTTATCCTTACTTGCAACTGCTCTTTTTTCCATATTAATATCCTGTATCATTCCTATCAGCTGTCACACTGTTCATCTTTCTTTCCTACTCTTCTCACTCATATCTACCCTTTACCGCTCCTTCTCTGTATCCTTCTCTGTATCCTATGTAACTGCGCCAGCTGTTGTAACAATATATGGATCATTCTTAATATGTTAAAATGTTGATTTCATCTCTACTACACGTGACTCGTAGTAAATAATTGGAAACATCGCGCATTTACTTGGACAATTAAGCAAAATCGGCATATTCGACCGACACCCAACATCGAGGGTGAAGTAGCCATGAATAAAAACGGCCGGAAACGTATCGGCTTGCTCCCATTTTTGAAGAATGCGGCCCAGTGCTCACGAGCTCCCGCGTCGGCTACCAAACCGCAGCCCACGTACGTACTTGGGAACTCGTCCGCGGATCTAGACTCGATCATTTCAGCAATTATATATTCATATTTTGCAACACCAGCAAAGTCTCAGGAAGGTCGTCAATATGTACCTGTGATAAACCTGCCAGATGTTCCTGCCGGAAGAGAATTAAGAAGGTTGCGACCGGAATTCACAGCAGCATTAAATCTCGCTACCCAAAGGCCGTGGAATAAAGTACAGCCCAGGAGCACAGTGGGCCTGAATACTTTACCCGAAGACGATAACACCGATGATTTGCTCAAAGACAGTATTCTAACTGTCGCTGATCTTAGGGGGTATGTCCTTAACAAGATAAAATTAGGAGATCAGGCTTTCTCTGAAAATTCCCAGCTGGGGCTAAACTTGAGCATTTTCATGGTGGACTGGAATGTATTACCCACAATTCCACCTTATAGGATAGGAATTGATGGCATCTCTAATAGGGTTGAAGATGTCAATGTGTCGGTTGTGGGATGTATCGATCATCACGAAGACGAGGGGTTCATCTCAAAACATTCAATGTCGAAATCAGGGACTGAATCTGAACCGCAATGCATCCAAACGGGCGTTGGGAGCTGTACATCCATTATTGTACGTGAACTACGAAACCGCGGCTGGTGGAACGACTGCAACTCGTCAACGATTGACGGCACACTTGATGACACTGCAGTTATAGGGGAAAGGAGCAATCTTGATACTCAAGATGCCGTCTATGAATCCCAGGCTGCACAACTTGCACTGGCAGCTATATTAGCAGATACTGCGAATATGACAAACGAGAGCAAAGTGTCTGACGTGGACCGGGAGACTGTGACATTCCTCGAGAATAAAATCAGCCAGTGCACCTCTATTAACTGGGATCGTGATGCATTTTATAGTCACATTATGGATGCCAAAACTTCCAGTGTGGACTTTCTTACGGTTGATGAAACATTGGGGAGAGACTATAAAGAATGGGTAGATCCAGTTCGCCCTGGTCATAATATCAAGATTGGAATATGCTCTGTTGTTAAACCAATCTCTTGGCTATTCGAAAAATGTGGCTCAGAAATCTCACAAAGAGGGTGTAACGAGGCATTCTCAGAAACTTTGGACTCGTTTTCTAAATCTAGGGGTCTTGATATCGTTGCTATCATGACGGCGTTTTCGTCGCCCCTAGAAAACGAGTTCCAGCGTGAACTGGTTGTTGATATTCAAAATGACGAATACTCATCCAAGCTTGATGATTTCAAGAATGCTGCAACTGATGACCTAGGTCTCAAAGATTGGTTACTTAACGGCGAGGAAATTCAAGATCTGGGCGCTATAAGGGGGAAAACACGGATATGGCGACAGTGTGATGTTACAAAGAGCAGAAAACAAGTGGCTCCACTGGTGAGAAAGATATTTACAGGGGGGATTTGATATAAATAATTATTGTCGTACGGTTTGTTATTATTTTTAGACGCCGCTTAATCTGTGAAAATTGAAGTTCTTGACATTAAAAGACCCTTATAAGATTTTATCGCAAAAAAAAGGCGAAACATCATCGCATGAAATCATCTGGAATGGGCTAGAATGAAAATAAGAGCGAAAAAGAGCCCAGACAATTTCTCAAACATAAAAATGTACTTCCATCAAGTCTCAAAACATCTCCACGCCAAAAATGGCAACAGTATGTGACTAGAAAAAAGCCCCCCCCCCAAAACAACGAATGCCAGAAATTTAGAAACGCTCAAATACAAGAATCTCCTGTTTCAACTCTAAACATAAACCGGGTATAGTTTGTATATGCACCAATCGCCAAATAACCATCAATATGAGATGAGGCAAAGACCTGAAAGTTAAAAACAAAGGGCAAAAGGAGTTAAAGGCACTGGAGTCAAAAGGGAAATATTCTCAGAAGCACTCCCACTCGCCCCAGACGCACCATCTAGCGGTGCGGTCGGCGAGGACCAGGCCTCTCCAAACACCGCGCTCGCTAACTTTGATAACTGTCTCCCATACGCTTCCATCTGGCGGACCGTCAAGCCCGGTATCCCCGCCGGAGCTTGTGGTAATCATATGGTCTGCTTTTCGACTGAGCCTTAAGATTTTGCCCGATGGAGTTTGTATAGCCAACTTCGCTGGTTTCTCTCGCGGGTTCTGTTGTTTGCTGTTGCTTGAAACTGTGGATGAAGATGCAGTTGATGCGTTCGAGGTAGTAGCAATGGAAGAGACCATGCTTAGCGCACTAGATGGCCGAGCGAAAGGATTGGGAGAGATCCGTCCACTAGCTTCTTCTATTCTAGGGGATGATGGAACGGATGAAGTGTGCTGGCGGACGGCAAAGACGAAGGTGTTATTGATGGTGAGCCTTGCGCATTGCGGTTGGATGACGTATAAATCGTGTCTTTGGGCGTGGGGTGTTGGATGACGGAGGACAAACTCGTACGGAGGGTTCTCTCCAGTATGAGTGATTGGTAGTGCAAAAGCAAGAGCGTGTGGTATATCCTTGATAGAATGCATGAGTCCTTTCTTCCCAGCGTATACCTTTAGCACACCTTGTCCTTCATCGCCAGGTAGAGCTGCCTTGATAGTAAATCGCTTCTGGCCCTGTATCCAGTCTGGCTGAGCAAGTGCACGTTTTACGACGATATCGCCGCTTTCGAAAAAGTCACCATCTGCATCCCGTGCGAAGTCGATAGCCTCCACTTCTGCAATGCATTCGACGTCAGGTGGGACGAGAACCCGGACCTGTAACATTTCTAAATCGGTTAATTGTACAAGACTGGTGTCGTATGTCGGCATATGGAGGTTATTTTTGAAATAGGCAGGGCAAGCACATGGCAGTGCAAGAAGGACATCAGGGCTAATCGGAGGGCATATATGTTGATGTTCAGCTGCAATAGGGATATGTGTGTAGCAGATCTCCATGGGGCGTGCAAGGAAGTACCACGTCTCCGCTGCCTGAGGGTTAAAGCTTGAGTAAAGAGCTCTTCTTGGGTGGGTTGGGCTGGCAAGCGAACAGTCCATAATCCTCCATTCGCCGTCAATGAGCACATTGTTCCACCAGTGGTTGACTCGAGGATAACCATCTAGTTCTAGTTGTTCACCGGGTGTTTTTAGGTACCCTTGGACAACTTCAGCGTGGAGGCCTACCGCGACACACATCTCCACTACCAAAACAGCCACCTCTTGAGGACAGCCTCTCTTCATTTGAATGACTCTTCGTACATCAATTTCTTCCTCTATCTCCTCGTCCCAGGCGACCTTCTCTGCTACCCAGGTGAATATAGCTCGCAAACGTTGGATATCGCTCCGATGTGGGCGACACACAAACCCTTGCGCCAAGCTCGCTGGGCTTGTCATTGGGGGCAAACTATTAATAAACCGGGAGCTTTTATCCACAAGTTGCAGGTTGACTCCGGCCCAATTAGTTGGTTCCGTTATCGGGAGCCCATCGAGCCCTTCGTCACCTTCTGCACATTCGTACAGTTCCTCAACCGCGTATATGACAGGCGTTTCCATCATCTGGCAGCGTTCAGCTCTTTCAACCAGCTCATTCCGGCTGGGGGAGGTTGCACGGTTGACATCTCTTCGCACTTGAACCCAGTCATTACCTCCTAGGCCTGTGTCGGCTGATGAGTCTCTGCCATCCTTTGGTGGAGAGGAGCTTGCCATACCACCTGAAAGTAGACCTTTTGTTGGGGATAAAGAACGATTATGCTGGGCTGTAGCAATACTGCTTCTCGCCGTTGCTGCTCCCGTTTTTGCCGACTCAATCATCTTTTTTAAGAAACCTGTCTTTTTCGACTTGGGAGTTGTAAGGCCTCCAAATATGCTAGGGGATTCCGCTTGTTTGTTATATTCCGCCCAGCCAACTGCCGAAGTTGCCCCTTGCCGAGATTCATCTTGGGGTAGGTGAGGATAGCTTCCGGATTGGGGGGTCTGGGGAGTATACGGTCGTTGGTCACCACCAGCGTCATCACCAAAACCAGTGAACCCGCCCGATCTAGTATTATCGAAAGATCTAAACATCCCATGTCGCAATGGTGACCCTTGATGATTACGCTTTGCAAAACTGCCCGCACTGGTCGCACTAAACCCTCCAGCTGATGCACCACTCATTATGCTTGGGGTGGTAAGATTAGTGCTCGTGGTGCTATGTGTGGTATTGCTCTGAACACCAGAGGATGAGTTTGTTGCGATAGATTTGTTGGTAAATGTCCGTCCGAGCATGTCACGGCCCACGTCATAAGTTGACCCCCGGGGTCTGGTAACTATTTGCTGCCCTGACGACGGCACATAGTTGTATTCGCCCTTTCTCGGAGGTGGTGGAGGGGGGTTATCATCGTCATCGATTTGCATGGGATTCTCCCTCTCGGAACCTTCTTCATGGTCATGCAACTGCCTCAAGCGAGACTCCATCCTTTGTACGTAGTTGCCAAGCTGTGGAGGACCATCCTGATAACGATCTTGGAAGCTCTCTGACGACTTATGAGCATAGTGGTTAGCATGGCGATTGTATTGACTGTTTCCTAATCCCAACGAGGTAGAAGGTCTGTTGTTGAACTGTTTTGGGGGTTCACGAAGATCATCAAAGGCGTCTGGGGACCAAGGGTTGAATGGGGAAGGAGTACGCTGTGGTACTGCGGAGGAAGCGTCGCGTGGCATTCCCATATCCTGCAAAGAAGACATAACATCCTCCATTGCATCTCGCAATGGAGACGGAGTATGGCCTTGAGCTCCTGGCGAAGGTGGGTAGGGAGATGGTGTTCTGGACACTGCCCTGTAGTCATGGTTTGCCTGTTGATAATGGTCAAGCATGGGTGAAGCAGGCCGTACATATGACGGTTGTCTTCGTACAGCAATTCTATGAGGAGGTGGGGGCGGAGGTGGTGGTGAGGACTCGGGTTCTATTTCACGGTGAGGAGCAGCTTGGATCATCGCAGCTGGCTGGGGTGTCGGCTGTGGTGTGGGCTGTCGTTCTGGTTGTTGTATCTGTTGTGGAGTTGGCTGCCTTGTTGGCTGCGGTATTTGTTGCGGCGTCGGTTGCCTAGTCGGCTGCCGCGTTGGTTGAGGCGTGGGTGCTCGCACTGGTGGTGGAGGAGATGCCGTTCTAGGGGGTAAACGAGATAGGGATTTATGCCTTGGAGTCCTGTTGATTACCGATTTGCGTCCCCTTGGAACCGGCTCAGGCACAGTTGATACTTCAGTTTCCTTCTCGGCATTCTTCTTCGCAAGTTCAGCAGAGGGTCCCAAGACCTGCTTGTATCCTTGGAAAGGTTTCCGGAAAACGGTCTTTTCTTTCTTAGGCGCATACAGCGGAGCATTAGAAGGACTATCCTTAACCGGCGGCAGTGGGCTCACAGAGCGTGTAGCCGGTATAAAGTCATCTTCGAGAATCTTGACAAAGTTCGACGGGAATACGCCAACCATCCGTCTGTCGCGTCGTAGCCGTCCTGTCCACCATGATCCATCTCCAGCATTGAGGCATTCAATCAGATCTCCTTCTATAAACCCCAGATCCCGTTTGGTTTCACCTCCCCAGGAGTATACTGCTCGACACCAGCAGGGGAACTTGGTCGGCAGTTGCGAAGCCTGGGGCGCCATTCCCCGCGATCAACAGTTGATAAAGCTCCAGTAAGATGGAGACAGCAAAGATATCGAGTACCCAAAGGTCCGAACCATAAAGAGAGAGTTGCCGAAGCGCTGAGTTGTTGGACTAAGGGGGGTTAAGTGAGTGTGTTGTTTGGTTGTATCCGGATGTTTTGTAAATAGAAGCCCAAGAATTGGACCCAAAGAGCGGTGAGAAGAAAAAGCCAACGAGCGTAAGAATAAAAGCGGACGCTATGCAGAAGCCAAAAGACAGCTCTTCTATAGCAACGAGCGAGCGCAATGGTGTCGCGGACGTCTTCGAGTCGCGATGCTGTTCTCCGTCCATCCGTGCTATCTTCTGCGACCTTGGAAGTTGTTGAGGAAGCGCTTCGTTGGTCACGGGGGCAACGCGGGTGTTTGGGCTGTTTACATTTTGCCTCTTCGGGACTAGCGCCATCTTATCGATAAAGCTCTCAGATAAAAACGAGATGAAGATTTCGATCTTCTTGAGATGGAGAAACGATAAGAGAAAAGCTGCTAAGAGACAAGGGGTGCGTCATCGTCTTCCCTTTTTTTGGCCGGGTTGATGACTTGCTCCGCGAACAGTCGACTGCAGAGCATGGTGTTGAGCCTTTTCTCGCATCGTTTCTAGTGCCCATCTCGGGTTCGAAGCACGTCTCTTGAAACTGTCCAAGGCGAGTTGCTGGTATGAGAGGAGTTTATGCATCGTTATTATATACTCTGTGGGCTGAGATTCTATTTTTACGACGCCTTCTTTGACATTGACTATAAAGAACAGGAAGACCATGCTTCAATTCAGCTCTCGTCACACGTACCTAGCAGCTGATATTGCATGCAGAATTGGGACTCAGGGAGCCATAAGGGGTATGGCAATGGCATCCCGGCAGCTCGAGATAACTACACACCACCATCCATCGAAAACATAGATTAAGGGACGCCGAGAATGCGGTAAAGGGCCATCACAGTATGAGATTAGCATTCGGCGACCCCATGGTGGCCATGCAGCGGCTGCTCTCTCAGTGGCTAGCCGGACGTAGCACAATCACATCCTTCATGTGAGCAACGGCAAAAGCTCGGCCCCCGGGGAACATCTATAGATGCTCTGATATATCATGTTGGACAAAGAAAATCTATTTTCATTCGAAGGTCAGCCACCCTTGCAGGCAGAATAATAAGGCCAAGACACAGCGAGAGGGGAAACGCCCCCATCCACCAGGATAAGGATTTTCTTTTTTACACCAATGGTTTTTTTTATAAAGAAAAAAGAGACAGGAATCGAGTGGCCTCATTCGACAATGACCAGCCAAGCAGTACTCGGCGGTAAAATCCAGCAGCCGTTGACTTGTGGCGTCATCGCTGCATGCTTGATATATGCATACGCCAAGTGACGCATTGAACAGCCAACATCAACTCCTCCGTTGCTATTGAACAATTTCAAAGAACGCCGACCTGGATACAGGTTTTAGACCCTGCAAAGGGCGTGAAGCATCGACGACCTCGGTCTTGCTATCCCGCAAGCAAGCGATATATGCTAAGGTTGCGCTGGACATTGACCCGGTTTCGGTGATATCTCTTCCTGCAAACGAAGCTGAGCCTGATATACCCGTACGCGGCTTACCAAAATCAATATTATGTATACTGTCTATTTTGGAAAGCGTGAAAGCGTGTCATACAATTCCCAACTAGTCTAGGGACCCTTGCATTAGGGGATGGCCTCTGCAGCCACGGAGGCTAGGCTGTATCGTACAACATGTGACAGTATCCTGCAGGCGAGCAAGTCTCCATACCCTCTGGAGTTCTATATGGAGCTCAGATATAGCTAATAAGCTATATAACATATCTACCCCCTCAGCATCCTGGCGCGGATCGCACTCTAACCTGGGCTTCGTATTATTCAATAATGGCTATGCCGCTGGTCGCACATACAGTCATATCCCGCTGGATATGATTTCTTTTGTCTCCTTTCAGTGGAAGGAAGCCCGATCGCGCCAACTTATATGCGTGGGGGATCTGTGAAGCGTATCCAAATGCGCCAAGGATAGGTATTGGTGCCATCAGCCCTAGGTTTCCGAGCTATTCCATCCCGTCCTGCATTGTGTTCGTGCATGGTAGCAGCTTTTGAGTCCTTGTTTTCCCCGCCCATAAGAGCAGTTGATATCCTCCTTTGTGTCAAGAGCTTTATAAACCAAAAATATCTCTTCAATTGTTATCCATCTCGACCAAACTCGTTAAACCATACGCATTGCAATCAAAATGGGCCCCTTACCGCCCCTTTTCACGTCTGAGTCGAATGATTCATGGAAGAAAACCTCTGTCGCTGCAATCGGTGAATTTGCTGGAACGTTCATGTTCCTCTTCTTCGCTTATGCAGGATGTCAAATTGCGAATATGTCAGTAGATCCTGTGGATGCCGACTCTGGACCTGATCCTACTGTACTGGTGTATATATCACTTGCATTTGGCACTTCTCTGGCAGTGAATGTTTGGGTATTCTATAGGGTTACTGGAGGGATGCTGAACCCTGCGGTATGCTTTGAAATCATCAGTACCCCTTACTTTCATTATGAGGCTCTGGAGTGTTAATATATCTTTCTGAAATAGGTTTCGCTGGCTCTCGCATTGGTTGGCGCTATCAGCCCTGTTCGAGCCGCACTGGTCTCCATTGCCCAGGTTGTTGCTGGAATTGCTGCTGCCGGGGTAGTATCTGCTCTCTTTCCAGGCCCTCTAGTGGTCCAAACCAAACTTGGCGGAGGGACCTCGATAACCCAAGGCCTGTTTATTGAGATGTTCTTGACTGCTCAGCTCATCATCACAATCCTCATGTTAGCCGTTGTGAAGCACCGCGCAACTTTCCTAGCTCCATTAGGAATTGGCTTGGCTCTCTTCATCACACAGATCAGCGGTAAGATTATCAATTTGCTTGCTTTGCTGCTCAACGCCATATTTTTAAACCCATACTTACATATTATCTTATCTACTTAGGCGTTTATTTCACCGGTGGATCGCTCAACCCTGCCCGCTCTTTCGGCCCCGATGTTATTGTAGGGGATTTCCCTGGATATCATTGGATCTACTGGGTCGGCCCTCTCCTTGGCTCCCTTCTTGCTACCGCATTCTACCAAGGTCTCAACGTCTTGCGATACCAGAACGTTAACCCAGGTCAGGATTTCGATGGTATCCGGTCAGAGCTTATGGGGAACCCCGAGCGAGACGATTCATAGGCGGCCGCCTATTCTATCCTGGATTTTATCCTCCAAGGCACATATTGCACCAGTCAACGTTACATTGGCAAGCTGAATTGATGGGCAGATTTGTTTGTTATGTATTTTGGGACCGCCTATTGGCCCACAGTTTTAATACCTTCATAATAGTGATTATTACTCTTGTTAAATAAAGCCTAGATCAGATGAATATGACGTATCTGTTTATAGGAATCGAAAATGATATGCGATTAATATTTACAAATATAAAGAACGTGGGGGTATTTCAGAAACTCCATTTTCTGTGCCACACCTTTCCATGCGAGCGTGGCAAGATATAAAGTCAAGCTGGTAGGGGGCGTTTTGTGAAATCAAAACATGAAGATTACATTTTGGAAAAATAAAGAATGGTCTGGTGATATGGACAAGAGCCTCTGCGAGATATCTATCGTTCTCAGGCAGCAACTGGAAAGAAGAAACGTAGTTATTGGAAAGGAAAACAGAAAACTAAAGAAAAAAAAAAAAACTGAAACAAAACACAAAACAAATATGACAGTTGCAGACTACCGCAATATTTAACGCAACATCTAACTCCTGCCCTGACTTTATTTGTTCAGATAGTCGCCGCCGCCACACGAAATGATACCCGCAGGCCGTGTTCTACCGTCGTTGGATTGCCGTAAATTCATCCGTCTATTTCCTAAAGTATTTCCAAATAGGCATCCACTGTCACACTATATCTCGGCCCGGAATTTGAGAGCACTTCCCCGAACAGCCGAGCCTATGTTGTTGGGCCCGGGGCTAGAAGGCCGACTTGTCCCGTACTTTGGGCTTCGGGGTTGCATGCTAGTAGCCCTGGTAGACGGACGATTCTTTTTCATTTCACGTATCTCCTCCTCCTTCTTCGTCAGGAGTCTTTCCCTCGTTGCAAGCAAGGCCTCCAGTTCTCTGATACGAGATACATGCAATTTCTCGTTTTCTTTCATCCGAAGCTCTTTGAGCCTTGCGGCTTCGCCGTTCGCTTTCTTTCCAAGATCCTGAACTCTTTCCTCCAGCTGACGGACCTCCATTGCTGATTGTGCTGCTGATGTGGATGCATTTTGATATTGTTGTCGGGTATATTCCGTTTGTGAACGTTCCTGGGTGACGGTACGCTCAAGGCTTGCCATGGTCTTTTCGAGCTTCCTAACTTCCTCTCTAGATTCCTCTAGATCCGATTCCAACCCACCGCCAGATTTGATAGTTTCCCGCGCCCCTTCCAGCTCCGCAAGTAGCTCCGCATTCCTGTCTTTGAGCCTGGATACTTCTTCTTTTTGACGGTCAAACTTTGTCTGTGCTTTTTTCATGGCCTCTCGTTCCACATCTAATTCGTGTCTTGTTTCATGTAACAGGTTATGTTTCGCTTCATAACGATATTGAAGAGCGCCGATACTTGCTTCCAAGGCCTGTACTTTAGCTTTAGCGCTAGCCAGAGTGGTATGTAAACTTTCAATCTCCGCTGTGGTGGCTGATGGCTTTCGGTGAACTGGGGCTGCCGAAAGATTACTATCATCTTGCTCCGTCTGTGTTTGGCCCTTCATCGAATCACTGATGTGTGATGTGTCTTGAATTGGTGTGATTCTCTGCCGTTTGGATGGGTTGGTGCTATCACTCATCTCACCCTCCTAAAAAATGGGTTAGATATTTCGTTTAGTTATGGCTGAATAACGATAAACTTACATGCCATCTCTTTTGCCGTGAGGCAGTCACCGAAGACATCGGATCAGGCTCTGAAACAGGACTTTCGTTCTGTTCCTCAACATCCAGGGCCTCCATCAATGGGAGCTTCCACGACCTCACAGCAGGATCATCCATAAGATAAAATAAAGTTTCTTCGGCGTTTTCTTGAACCCCAAGTGCATCGTCCTGTAGTTCACCAGCGGAATCGTTACAGGCTACTGTGTGCTGTACCAGTAGGCGGAGCCTAGTAAGCTCGGTGCATTTGGGTAGGCACAGCTTAACATGCTCGACGGTGTTGGCGATAACTAGTCGGACAACCGGGACAAGTACGCTGAAATCTGGCCGTATCCTCAGCGACTTGGTACATTCACGATCGATGTCAAATGAACTATCCAGGGCGATGATAAGTGCTGGCGGCTTAGAATATGGAATTTCGCGTTCCTCAGCGGTCGAGCGTACTTCAAAACTAAGGTTCTCCTTGCTAAAAATTGCTGGGCATCCACCTTCTTCATTTTCCGGCAGGGTATGTTGGTTGAATTTCTTTCCAAGTAAGTAGCGTTTTACCACATCAACAGTTCGCCCCGGTTTAGCCATTAGAATCAGATGGAAGTCAAATTCCTTTGAAGCGTCAATAAAGTAACCTAGGTATTGAAATTTTGAGCTTGAGTACTCAGCCCACAAAGCTTCCTTTGCAGCATCTGGAGAAGCTCCGGGCGCTTGGCTGACTATGTTGATATCCGGGTGAGTTGTGATATTATCAAGTTTCTCAATCATAGTTGCCATTTTTATAAAAAGGGCCTGGTTCTAAAAGGTGAAGATAGTTAGGGCAACTCAGCTGTACAGTATGGAGTGGCGACTTACATCTCCCTCTGAAGAACCAACATCACTAGACTCCGGTGATTCCTCTAAGAATCTCTCGACATACTTGCTCTCCCCCTCAAGTGTATTGTCATATTCATCTTTCACTCGACAGTCCATAGAAAGTGGAATGGCGAACTCCATTTCACTGAGGTTCAAAACATTAACTTCTTGTTCCAACGCATCAGGGTCCTGTTCTTGAGTGCTGGATGCATCAAATCCGGCGGTCTCAGTTTGCATATTTGACTCAAGCACCTCTGGAACAGAGGCGATCTGCTCAACATTGTAATGCAAAGCATGGGGTGCAACAAATGGAACAGGTGTAGCAAGGTGTTCTCCACTTTCTAGGGTGCTTGTAGGGCCTTTATCTATCTGTGTATTAAGGGGCGAGACAATATCTGACACATTCGGTGGTGCAGATGGATCGATATCCCCGGCAGAAGAGGGAGTCGTGCTCTGCGCAAGGTTTTGGAGCGGTTTTCGGAGAGCACGATCAGTGTCCCATGGCTGTTTTATCCTCTCAGTAGCACTGGTATCCCTCGTATTACGTGCTACTTCTCCACCATTTGCTGGTGTGTGCGGTGAGCGGCTGCGAGGCTCTGAGTTATTCATGGTGACAGAAGAAGGCGGGTGGGAGTTGTTGCGCTGTAATGATACAGATAGGTGGTCGAAACGACGCTGATCGTCTATATAGCTGCTTTTCGGTATGGCTTCGCTTGCGGTTCTTCGAAGGGCGCCTTTTCCCCTAGGCAAGGGTCCTACTCGATTCGATTTCGAACTAGCAACCGCCAATGGTGATTCCTCAACGAAAGAGCGTGAGAACGACGATTTGGGGTAAATGTGCCGACTTCCAGCACCCCGGTATTCTGATTCAGGAATCGACTGGCAAGATCCAGTCGTGGCAGTCAATTTAGAAAATGGCGTCCGAATGTCTATACCAGAGAATTAGCCTGGTAGCCCGTCCTAAAAAGGTGCAACCCAACTTACCAGAAGTACCCTGAGTATTTTCCCTGTGGTCGGTTGGACTGTCGATCTCCAAATTAGTACGCTCAGGCGAACTATTCGTCAGTCTCTCCACAATACACAGCTGGGAAGGCGGAGTTTCCTGTATTTCCTGAACAAAGAGCCTAGGATGTGGATGATTGTTCACTTGACTATGTCTCCTTTTTTGGGGAGTGAA
>JANTQJ010000038.1:0-37270 GCA_032989685.1 Arthroderma sp. PD_2
TCTCCTGAGTCCGAGGCCTACTGGGGAGAGATAGGCCCCACATTCTGCGCAACGAAGTTCCCAGATATGAATCCAGTTCACGCCAACATAGACGACATTCGTGCCATATCTAAAGACTGTTCAAGTCCTATGGACGAACTTCAAGCAGGATGCCGCGTGCTTGGTGTCACTTTACAAGCCGCTGGACAGGCTGCATGGTCACGAATTCTCTCCTCATACCTGGGAGAATCTAGTGTGGCATACGGCCTAGTTCTTTCGGGGAGAAACATATCCGAACAGGCGCAAGATACTGCTTTCCCTTGCCTTACAACAGTGCCGGCCCAGCACAACGTTGAAGGGACGAATCGGGATCTGCTCCACCAGATTATGAAATCGAATGCTCTGGCAGTCAAACACCAGTTTACATCTTTAGCAAAGATTCAACGTCTGAGCAAATCTGATTCCCCGTTATTTGATACACTATTCGTGTTCCAAAAACTAGCCCCGTCAGATAAAGAAGCCAGTCCTTGGGAGGTAGTTGAGGAAGAGAGCAAAACGGAGGTAAGTTTATACTAAACTATGAAGAGGGACGTGGTATATTAATTCAGCCTAAATAGTACCCGGTATCTATCGAGTTGATCCCAGATGCCAACAAACTCAAGCTTGCGGTCACCTTCAAAAACCACGTCCTACCTGAAGGTCAAGCCTCGCTGCTCTTGGATGAGCTCGACTGGCTTCTGACCGATATACTGCAATATCCCGATTCCACGTCTTCCAACCTCGACTCTGCGAATCGCTCTATTGTGTCCGTTGTACCAAGAAAAGATTCCAAAATTGACTGTCCCACTCAACTCTTACATCAGTTTGTAGAAGTTGGAGCTATCAACCATCCCTCCAAGGTGGCACTTGAATTCGCAGAGAGGGAAAATGGGAAGCTGGTCACCAACAGTTGGACATATGAAGAGTTAGATGGGCAGGGGAACAAGTATGCGAACTTACTCAACCAACTCGGAATACAGCAAGGCACGCTGGTTGGAGTTTCGTTTCAAAAATGCCCCGAGGCATATTTCTCAATACTTGGAGTTCTTAAAGTTGGTTGTGCATTCTTGGCTATTGACCCGGGAGCTCCAATCGCTCGAAAACAATTCATAGTGGATGATTCGGGAGCAAGCGTATTACTTTGTGGGGTAGAACAGAAAACTGAGTTGGAAAGCCTCACTGGAACAAAGGTCGTGGCAGTCAACGAAGCCGGTTTACTTGATGCAGTCAACTCGACAGCTCCGATTCTGGAGAACCCAATTACTGGAGACGCGACGTGCTATTGCTTATATACATCAGGAAGCACTGGGACACCAAAGGGGTGTGAGATAACGCATGACAACGCGGTGCAAGCGATGTTATCCTTCCAAAGGTTATTTGACAAGCACTGGGACGAATCATCTCGGTGGTTCCAATTTGCCTCATTTCACTTCGATGTCAGTGTTCTAGAACAGTATTGGACGTGGAGTGTGGGAATATGCTTGACCTCCTGTCCAAGAGACACCCTCTTTGAAGACTTTGCAGGAACACTTCGGGACCTTTGCATTACGCACATTGACTTGACACCTAGTCTCGCACAATTGATTCGCCCAGATGATGTCCCATCTCTCTGCCGCGGTGTGTTTATAACGGGAGGAGAGAAACTTAAACAAGAAATTCTGGAGCATTGGGGACCCCATGAGGTGATTTATAATGGATACGGGCCGACGGAAGTCACTATCGGTTGTACCATGCTCCCACGTGTTACGTCGTTGGATAAACCATCCAATATTGGACCACAATTTGATAATGTCAGCGGTTATGTTTTTAAGCAAGGCACTGATATTCCTGTTCTCCGTGGCGGCATTGGGGAGCTCTGCGTGTCTGGCCCCCTTGTTGGCCGTGGCTATTTGAACCGGCCGCAATTGACAGCTGAAAAATTCCAGTATATTGAAACCTATGGTGAAAGGGTTTATAGGACTGGTGACTTGGTCCGTATGATGCATGACGAAAGTTTCTGCTTCCTAGGGCGCATTGATGACCAAGTGAAGCTTCGAGGCCAGAGACTTGAGATTAATGAGATCAACCATGTGATGAAAAATTCTACTGACGAAGTTGGGGAAGTGGTAACAATGGTTCTAAAACATCCCACCGCGACCAAAGAGCAAATTGTATCCTTTATCACTGTTATTTCCTCAACAGCCACGGCTACTGATCCACAGGTCGATTTTAGTCCTAACACCGGAACAGTCTTGGAACGCATTCGACAAGAATGCCGGGCGCATCTACCAGGATACATGATCCCTACTCATATAATCCCGCTGGTAAAATTTCCCCTGTCATCAAACAACAAAATTGATAACGCTCAACTGCGAGGGATATTTGGATCTATGTTATTAAGTGAGATGCAGGAATTGTCTTTCCAAGAATCAGAAAGCCCTGCTGGAACGACAGATACAGTCAGGGCCATTGTTCCTATTCTTTCTAAACTCACCAAGGTCGAGGAGAGCTCAATCTCGCCATACTCCAACATCTTCGAGTTAGGCCTAGACTCCATACTGGCAATTTCGTTTGCACGGTCGCTTCGAGAAGCTGGTTTCCCAACCGCGCGTCCATCAGTGGTGATGAAATGTAAGCTTTACTTCCAGGTGGGATTGACATGTTATTAACTATCTATAGGTCCAACCCTTTCGATGCTAGCCAAAGCCATCGAGGCCCCTGACAACAACGGAGAGAGTGAAAAGCGTCGATACGAGGATGCGAGGCAAAGAATAGCTGCATTTTCCCATACACACATGGCGCATTTAGCCAGTGAACTAAAAGTTTCACCACAAAGCATTGAGACGGTCACTCCTTGCACATCCCTACAAGATGGCATGCTCTACCAGTGTTTGAGTAACGAATCTCACCCATACCTAACGTCGTTCAACTTTGAACTGAAACCCGACGTTAGGGCGCCAGAGCTAAAAGAAGCCTGGCAACAAATCCAGATTTCTCTCCAGCTTCTACGAACAAAGTTCCCTCTGACAGACGATGGGTATGCACTTGTTGTTCTTAAGGAGGACGCTTTCCCATGGTTTGAAATAGCAGCACCAAAAGATGACAAACTCGAAGAGGTATCGAATAACCGGTTTAAAGAGTGGAACCTTGAGTTCGATAATTTTGTTGGTCGCGTGTGGGAAGCTGGCATTATTTCCAGCCCGTCTCGAAGGTGGATGTGCTTGAATATATTCCATGGTTTATATGATGGAATCAGTTTTCCGCTCCTCCTTGATGCAGTTACAACTGTATATCGCGGGGACGAACTATCGAAAACAACCCCATTTACTGAAATATTACCACTTGGACCACTTTGTACTGTGCCCGGTGCCAAATCATTCTGGTCTCATCACCTTGAGGATACGAGCCAAAGGTTGATACCGCAGATACCAGGCCCAGATACCCACCCTAGGACCTCAACAATTCGGATCGAGGGGCTACAAGGCCTCGAGAAAACGAGACGGTCTCTGAATGTGACAGAGCAAGCTGTATTTCATGCTTGCTGGGTTCACGCATTCGAAAAATATTTCAGCTTTGTTCCAACAATGGGGATTGTGGTTTCCGGAAGGTCCTTTGATTCGGAAGATGCCGATACTGCAATCGGGCCCTTATTCAACACTATTCCTTGCAACATCGAGAGATTTGACTTCTCGTCGTTTTCTGATCTTGCTAAAGCTTGCCATGACTACTCTATCTCCGCCCTGCCTTTCCAGCATACACCACTTAGATCAATCATGAAATGGATTGGCCGAAGTGCTGAGAGCCCTCTATTCGATGTATTGTTTGTTTTCCAAAAGGAAAAGAGCGATCCTTCGTCATCAGCGCAATCTATATGGGAGCCTGTGACATCGTTCGCGGAGGCTGATTATCCCCTTGCACTGGAAGTACAAAGCCAAGGCAACGGATCCTTCCAAGTCACTGCCGTTTCTCAAGGAGACATCCTGGCGCCCGGCGGCATCTCCGACTTGTTAACACAGTTCAAGCTTTCTTTAAGCATACTTGCCCAGGAACCGTTTTCAACTCTAAGTTTCTCCAGTAACTCGAAGTCAACTAAAGCTACGTCTGACGAGGCTGAAACTACTGCCCTTAACCACAGTCTGACTAACGGCACGACTACATTCCAGTGGAACCACACTCCCTCCATGATTAGGCAAGAAGTTGCAAAACTGGCAAGCCTCGATGTGTCTGCAATTACGGAGGATTCTTCCATCCTTGAAGTTGGGCTGGATAGTATAGATGCGATCAAGCTCTCCTCACGCTTAAAACGGGACCACATTGATCTGTCCGTGAGCAAGATCATGCGAAATCGGACTATACGGATGATGATGACGGAGATCACAGTCGATGATAACACAACCAAGGGTTCCCTCGTATCTTTGGTACCATTAGAGGCTAAATTACGACAGTCTTTGCAGGCAGATGGCAAAGATTTGGGAGATATTGAACACGTTTTCCCTGCGACGCCGCTCCAAGAAGGCATGGTTAGCGAAATGATAACATCTGACGGCCATCACTACTTCAACCATGATATTTTACAGCTTGAAGAAGACGTGGATATCGACTTGCTGAGAAAGGCATGGGAAGTTACTGTTAATCAACACCCTATTTTCCGGACCTCATTTGCCGCTATATCTGACCCCAACCTACCATTTTCTTACGCACAGCTCGTTCATAAGTCGGCAACAGAGATAGATTGGGAGGTTGTGGATCTTTCTGACAAAACTATTGAAGCTACCATTGAAGAACAGCGAGCCCGAGCGATGCCACTAGCGATGACAAAACCACTTTTCAACCTACGTCTTCTTCGAGACGGAAGTAAGAGGCTTCTCGTCCTTTCTCTCCCCCATGCAATGTACGACGGCTGGTCACTTGGCCTGTTGCATCAAGATGTAGCAAGCATTTATGCGGACAAGGATTGCAAGAGACCATCCTATCACAATGTCCTCGAACATATCCTTAGTTCATCTGGGGAAGTAGGACAGCAGTTCTGGAAGGGAGCTCTCGTGGATGCAAAACCAAGTGTATTCCCACAACAGCCTGATGCTGGGACCCAAGGGCCCCTGGTACATCGTGAAGAAACCGCATCCGATATTCCACTTCCAGAGGTATTGAAGTTCTGCAAGAGCCATGGTGTCACCGTTCAGGCTCTCGGTCTTACATGTTGGGCGATTGTCCTGTCCAGCTACCTAAAGCAGCTCGACATTCTCTTCGGTACTGTCATGCTTGGTAGAGATACGGAAGAAGCTTCCAATGTCGCGTTTCCAACTATGAATACCGTCGCGGTCCGTGGTATTCTTCACGGGACCGTGTCTGAAATGTTAGAGTACATCCAGAAGAACCTTGGCAATATCTTAGAACATCAGCACTACCCCTTGCGGAAGATAAAAGCAATGGCCGGATTGGGGAACAAGGACCTCTTTGATACCCTTTTCATCTATCAGAAGAGCCCTAACTCCCAGGAGACGCAGCCTAAGCCGCTATATCAATCGATAAAGAGCTCGTCTGGGGTAGAATACTCTGTCTGTGTTGAATTAGAAGCTGTCAATGAATCTGCCGTATGGCGCGTTGCCTGCAAGGACGCAATTTTAGGCAAGAGGGATACCGATAAGCTTGTCTTCCAGCTTTTGCAAGTGTTCAAGGATATTGTACGATCCCCAAACAAACCAACCGCAAGCTTTATTGAAGACGGAGAATCAACCAGCCCTATCCTGAGTCTGAGTCCAAATGGCGCTGCTGTGCCTAAAGGATCAAACGGTACCACTACTGAGAGTACACCGTGGTCGCCGCTCGAGGAGCAAATCAGGGCAACTTTGTCGTTGGTCGCTTCTGTCCCTAAGGAAGAAATCACCAAACTCACAACCATTTTCCACCTTGGAATCGACAGTATTAGTGCCATTAAAGTTTCTTCTTTGTTAAGAAGGGAATCAGTAATTATCTCTGTCAGAGATCTGCTGCGGGCTGAAACGGTCGGTAAAATGGCCGATACTATCATTTCTTCAAAAAAACCCTCAAAGGAAGACTCGGCGTCGCTACAGGTACCGAAGGACAGTAACATCGACATTCAACTCCATAAAAATGGAATAAGTCCGGAAAACGTCAAGACTCTCCTCCCTGCTACTGCGGGACAAACGTATATGGTGGAAATGTGGAAGAGTTCAAATGGCAAGCTCTTCTTCCCGGATTTCTTCTACAGGGTCACTGGGCGCATCGCTCAAAGTCAGCTAGACAACGCATGGGAGGAGTTGACTGCTAAACTACCTATTTTAAGAACGGCATTCCTACCCACAGAGAATACCGCCGTACCTTACGTGCTAGCAGAAGTGAAACAAGCCAGCAACCCGATAGTCTGGAGGTCCGATCTGAAGATTAAATCCAATCGTCGTCATGTAAAGGCGAGACAGGGATCTGGTCTGGTCTATCTATACGCTTCTCAAACAGAGACAGAGACCCTGTTGATGCTTCATATTCACCACGCCCTGTATGATGCAGTGGTACTTCAGCACCTTGTCAATGCATTCGAGTCGCTCTGCCAGGGCCTCTCTACTCACATGAATTCTCATGTCAACATTTCAGAATTCGTGGCATTTAACGTGACAAATTCATCTCCAGAGCAGCAGAAGGCATTCTGGGAGAAGTATCTAGGAAAGGGTACCCTGACCATAACTGAGTTGCCTGAACCTGCAGTTGATGTCCAGGTTGGAACAGGACAGTATTGGCCATCTCTCTTGGAAAGCACTGAATGGTTGAACAAGATGTGCCAAGCTCAAGGCTTGTCAGTGCAAGCCGTATTTTTGGCAATTTACTCCAAGGTCCATGTCAAAAAATTCCCTCAACCGAGCGAAAATTTGATAGTTGGTGTCTACCTGGCCAACCGCTCGCATGATCTGAGCGGACTTCCTGAGCTCGTCGCGCCAACACTTAATATTGTACCACTACGCGTTGAAAACCCAACATCGCGCTCTGTCTTCCAACTCGCACGAAACATACAGAGCGATTTGCATGAAATTGGTTCCATCGAGTACTGCACCGTGTCACTGGCCCAGATAGCTGAGTGGACTGGAACCAGGGTCGACACAACGGTGAACTTTATAAAGCTCCCAGAGGTGTTGACCGAAGAAGCTGCAGCCGACGACGACGCTCCACGATTGGCTCAGATTGAAGAGGAAGAAGTACTCGGTTGGCAAGATAAGGAGTGTAACGGCCATGAGGTAGATGAGTATGGACACGACAAGCTTTGGATTGAAGGGATGCTTGGAGAAGAGGGTGGGGTTGAGATCAAGAATGCAAGAGATATTTTCAAGGTAAGGATCTCTCGACAGGATCGATTCGCTGAGAGTGAAAGGAAACTAACAATGGTATCTCCACAGCCGTCCGTTGATGTTGAGGCAGCGGTTAGAAACGACCAACTGGATGTTGGGATCTTTGGCCCCAGTAGCGATACAGCTTTGGGGGTCCTAGATGAATTACGACGGGAGCTGCTCGGTCTCCAGGATAGCTGAGACGCCGCATGCTTCATAGAAGGTGTAGGAGAAGGAAGGGGTTGGCCATCAGGCTATGGGATGGGGGCTATAAAAAGAATCAGGTACGGCGTAACGCTGGCCCCAGTTTATTGTAAATAGAGTTAGCTGCCGCTGTCTGCAGGACAGGGTTATTCCTTTGTATATAGAATAAAAGTATGCCTTCAAACAAGTTCTCTTTCCACAAGCTTATTGTTTTCTCTTTTCGTGCCTTCTTCTCCATCAACGAAGTTCTATCTCCTATTCTCTATATATTACCACTTTAGGTAGTGTCCTTCTGTTTGTTTGCATGTTTGTTTGCATGTCCCAAAATGGTCGTGCCAAGAAAGGGGCTTGCTGACTCGGCAAAGTTTCACGGGACCGGCCGCGCTAGCCTGATCGGGACTTCAACAACAACGCGATCGCGTGGGAAAAGAAAAAAAGCCCCTTCGACACTTCATGACTTCCCGTCACTTATCAACTATCAAACCACCACCACCATCGCCTCCGTCCCTCGACATCTCGACGCCGCACTCCTAAGACACTCTTCATCCTACATCCTACATCATCAACCCGGTCCGATCTCCTCCTGCGAACCCGTTTTCTCGTTTTTAATTTAATTTCTGACGCCTGACGCCCGCCTGTCAACGGTGTCTTCGGTCCGACCTGCCGCCATTCAATCATCCCGCGATCGACCATCTTCATCGCCGCCAGTCGCTACACTCGTTCTAATACTCCTGAACCATCGCAAAGGCTTCTCTCGAGCATGAGTATCGGTCCTGACTCGCGCGCTGGACTAGATACCTAGCGCGGATGGAAGAAACCGGTGCAGTCGGCTGTCGTTGCTTGCCTTGATCAGTCACTTTTGAATGACATCTCTTACTTGAAAGGCGTGCATTTTTATTGTCTCTCTGTCAATAGAAAGAACGCTCGTGTGTGTTTTTTTGGGACCACTAGTTTGTGGGGGATTACAGCTCTGCGCAACATATACTCTCTTTGTGGTTCATACCATAAATCCTATTGAACGCCTCAGTTCAGCATATTCAGCCTCGCTTCACTCGTTGACAAACAACTCACTAAACACCTATCTTCACTTGGTGCAATGGTTGCCTCATTTTCTCCTCACCGTGATGCGGGAGGGACATTACACCTGTCCTCCAACGGGTTTCACGCAACTCATAAGAACTCCGCCCTAAGTCAACTACGGCGTTCGCTATCGAGAAGTCCTTCAAAGACTACCGACTTCAGGCTCTTGTCTCCTTCCTCGTTCAACTCTCCGGCAACGAGACACTCGAATTACATGTCACCAACTCTCTCGCCTTCAAGACATCAATCGCATGGCAAAATACTATTCGTTCCTAATTCAAACACCCCATCTCCCGTCGCCATTCCATTCCCTCCAAGCGCAAAGATCCATCGCCCGCCAATGCGCCGCAGCCGTTTCTTGCATTCGTCAAAGTCATCCAACGTTTCTTCAGGCCCGATTAAACGGGTCCTTTGCGAATCGCGGGATAATGGTAACTCTGTAGTTTCTCCAGAGTCTACGTCTACCTTTGACCCTATGATCGAAAAGGGTTCCACTACTCCTCCCAGCCCAGTTCTATTTAGAGGAGGCCAGGAGAGTCCGCTGAATCTCTCTCCCGGGGAGCAGACAGAAGAAACGTCGGGTACTGGACGAACGGAAAAACGACGCAGCGGGAACCTAGAGTCGGCAGTACTCTCATCCAGCCCTTTGAAACGTGCCGATGTGAACATGACTCTAGACTCCCTTGGTGGTGATAGCCCGTCAGCCAAGCGCAGAAGCTTGCATGGCGTAAGCTTCGGTGCCGATTTTGACGTTTTTGAGTCCAGCTACTCTGCAATAAATTCTCCTCTAAACAGCCAAAACATGAAGGAGCCCCGTTTTCCGGCACCTAGTCACTACTTTTCTACAATACCCAAGCGCTCGTCGTCGTTGAGGAAGTCCACCATTCAACAACGTCATCCAGAGCGATCGCCTTTTGCGCGCAAGACAAGTTCAGAGAATGACGAATCCCTTGTGCTACAAAACAGACATCGCATGACAATAGACAGCTCGACATTTCTACCCCTCAATGCAGACTCCTCTCCATCCCCTAGCCCATCTACACCACTATTCGCCTCCCATACAACATCTACGTTCCACCCTCCAATGCATCCCTTATCACGGACCATCACTCAATCATCCTCGAGTTCAAGCGTAGGAGACGACTCTCCAACCAACAGAGCTCCGAACACGAACTTTTCAGACTCCAGGCCCATCCTAAATTTTTCCAAGTCACTTCCAATTGGTGCTGTAGCACCTCGAGCTCCTAGCCTGCTACGACAAGAATCCTCCAATGCGTCTGCGTCACCTTTTTCCACTCCGGAAAACTACAAGTTGGTGAAACCTTTACCGGCGGCCTTTATGTCCACCGGACTTATTTCAAAGAAAAACAAAAACGTCTCGGACTTCCATAACAGCTCAACTATGAGCCATAATATGCCCGAAACTCCTTGCAAAAGAGCGTCTAATGTGCTTTTCGGACCCAAGCCTGTATCCAACGCCAGCAGTGCAAAATTCCTACCTTACCACAAGGCCTCTAATTCCTTTGAAACCCCATTCACCCACCGTGTAAAAGCCCCATCATCATCCCGCATTGTGCCTACATGTTCTCGACGTGGAAGCCTTGTCAGTATTGACGGAGATAGCAGCTCCATTCCAAGATCGCCATCAGCTGCTTTTGATAGCCAATGTGCCACAGACTCAGACCTTCCCCCCACACCCACCAGACGAGGATTATTCCCACAACACCTTTCTAACTCGACACCATTTCAATTCCAAGCTGCGAATCACTATAACTCCGATGTCTCGAGGGGCGAGTCTGGTTTATTTTGTAAGAAAGCTCCCTTTGAGACTATGATTGTACGTACTTTGCTAATGCTCTATTCACTTCAGCGAGCCCATTCTATTGTAAAACGCCGGAATCTGGGCCTCCGAGAACTCCAAGAGATCATACCTTGACTCCTGATGCCAGCGGCCTCTCAATAACAGCTCCAGATGACCATACGTTTAGTCTCGTAGAAGCACATGCTTCAACCCTGCCTGCTACTCCCACAGCCCCTCGTGAATCCTTTCCAAACCTAGGGAAACGATCTAGTTTTCCATTGGGAAGTTATAACTCTCCGGATATCGACCCGTGCCTAAATTCGCGCTTCGAAAAAGTAGAGCTGATTGGCACCGGGGAGTTCTCGCTTGTTTACTCTGTTGCCGAACGTCCCTCCCCTTCAAGCCACCATTTCCAATCCCATACACCTCTTGCATCTAATTCAACACCTAACAGTACTGGAAGCAGCAAAATATGGGCTGTGAAGAAATCTAAACAGCCATACGCAGGCGCCAAGGACCGGGAGCGAAGAAACAATGAAGTTGTTGCACTCAAAGCTCTTCGTGACTCTGACCATATCATCTGTTACGCAGATAGTTGGGAGGATAAAGGCTACCTTTATATCCAGACTGAATTCTGTGAGGAAGGTAGTCTTGATGTGTTCCTGTCTCAGGTTGGCCTCAAAGCAAGGTTGGATGACTTCAGGATATGGAAAATCCTCCTTGAGTTGGCACATGTAAGTTGTCTCATGCACTCCGCTAATCAGTATTGAAACTAATGATCCTCTCTTAGGGCTTGAAACACATCCACGACACTGGCTTTATTCACCTAGACCTGAAACCAGCAAACATTCTTATCACCTTTGAAGGTGTTCTTAAGATTGCTGATTTCGGCCTTGCTGCTCGATGGCCTGCAGCTGCTGGGATTGAAGGTGAAGGAGACAGAGAGTACATCGGACCCGAAGTACTGATGGGTCGCTACGACAAACCTGCAGACGTCTTTGCTCTAGGACTAATCATGTTCGAGATCGCGGGTAACGTCGAGCTCCCAGATAACGGTGTATCCTGGCAGAAACTCCGGAACGGTGACATGAGTGATGTTCCAAGTTTGACCTGGAGTGGCGAAAGCAGCAACATCCTTCGCGACGCGTCAGGTAACCCCTTGGTCGAGCCATCTATTGGAAACCTCTCCTCATTTGACGATTTCGACAAAGGCTGTTCCTCACAGGAGGTATCTTCGAACTACTTCCAGCTCGCTCAGCGAAAGGATGCGCCTAGTGCCCGCAGTGGAGAACTTGCGGAGCCACCGAGCTTCATGATCGATGCAAGTAACGATCAAGCTCTCGACAAGCTCGTCGGATGGATGATTTCACCCAATCCTCCGGATCGCCCTGTTGCCAGTGACATCCTCCAATCATTCGGTGTGCAGTGGGCCGAGCAGAGACGTCGTGCAGGTGCAACGATCTTCGAAGGGAACTGGGGACCGGCAGATGAGATACTGAACGAAGATGCGGAAATGATGGACGTCTGAAAGAGGAAATCGGTTGAGTACCCGGTTTCTAAATTGAAGTACGGCTTTACTTCACGGTTTTAATTCCTTTGCGCTAGCTGCGCAAGGTCAGGTTTACATGGGTGCGGGTGTGGGGGCGTTATTACTTGTGGTGTTTTTCCCATTGGGTTCGTTGACATCTGCTCCTCTCTTTTGTTTTTTTGATGTCCCTCTTCTTTTGTTCTCTCTCCCTCTCTTTGTGTTATACCAATTATCTTACCAGTGATGCAAATCTGGAAAGTTTGAGCACCTGCATAGCAGCATGATATTCTGAGTTAATGATGGATGGTTTTTGTTTTTCAAAACAATGTATAGTACGATAAACTAGCTAGCGATATTTTATAGATGATACTTTACCGTTCCAACATCCCCTTTCTTCCTTAATCCATGTTCCAAAGTGCATAATGTACCTGGGTAGTAGTTAGGTAGGTAGACATGGGTTCGCGGCATGTAGCTCGAGGAAGAGATTTCCTCCAATACCATCCCCTGAAAACCACCCATGAGAAGGCTCCAACGTCATCCACGACCAAACATCTACTGGTCTAAATTTTTTTTTATTGCTATTGTATATATCCCTCACCGACGGAGCCATCCACGGGTAAAAGGCTTGTACCTAAACACCCGGCTAGTTTGACCATTAATTATACTTTTCTATCATTTTTTCCTACATGGGTAAGAAATGCACAGATCCTACGCTGTGTTGGCCGACATTTCATCAGTACTCATTGTACAGATCCCAGCTCTGCTCTTGCTCTCACCTCGTATCCATTCAACCAGACCTACCGCACCAGAGGGATGAGCAGCGGTCAGAATGAGACCAAAAAGAGCCCAGAAAGAGCGCTAAAAGAGCCTCAACCAAGCGAGACATGACCTTCCGCTATATTCTCTCACGACGTCAGAGAGCAAGATGTCACGAATGTCGGTTGAGGTGTGTTTCGCAGGACTCCACTCGCAGGTAATTTGATTGACTCTCAGCCCGTCAGCTCGGTGAAGGTCCGCAACAACTCCATGGGGTACGGAGTCGATGGTTTGGCGCTCAAAAGGCTATATTTGGCTAGAGGGATTTTGCAATTATAGCGGCGGGTTCCCGGGTCATATCCGCGGTGGCGCAGTGGACAAGGAAGCATCTTCTGCCGCTCAACATGTCCAAACACGGTGAGGCCTTGTCTCTCCTATCGGGTGTGCAAGTTGCTGGTTGTGTGTGTGGGTGAATGTTGCGGTGTTGCGTGGATGTTGATGGCGGATGATGATGTAAGCGGAAAAGGGCAAGAAAATGCACATGCAAAACATGCAAAATAAAACACGAGACCCACCGGAGTTGCCCGCTTATGTAAGTCAGCCAGGGTGGCGGTAAAACATCCTCCGTGGCCCGAAAAGGGAAACTCGGGATGGGAGGCTAAATATATAACCAACGCAAGACTTTCTGTTTCGATCAGAAAATATTTAAAAGATCCAGTCGCTGTATTCCTGAGAACGAGTGGTACCTCCATTTCTTCATCTCCTCCTTTTCCTCTCTCGTCACTCTTCGTCGTCTTTCATCTTCTCGATCTCTCTGACAAGAGACCCGATTATCCCGCATTTCGTCATACCCATGGATCTCCCCCAGATCATATTAAACCAGACCTATTAAATCAAGATGACGGGCTCAAAGTCGCTGAAGGTGGTTATAAAACTCGGTGAGTCTTTGTGTAAATCAGCATTCGTCTTGATGTCTCTTGCAATGGCTGACCATGTCAACTGGGAAAAGGGACGAGTTCCATCGTTGATGAACACACCCATGAACCGATCCTGTCGAACCTGACACTCATCGTCGAGGCTGCTGCAAAGCTCAGGAAGGACGGTCATGACGTTATCATCGTCTCGTCTGGCGCAGTAGGCGTTGGCATGCGTCGAATGGACGTCGCCGAGAGGCCAAAACATCTTCCGTCTATCCAGGTTCGTCTTTGTTTTTTGTCCTGCAAACTCGTTCCTTTCATGTTAGAATTTGCCACTGATGTTATTTCCCTCTAGGCGTTGGCGGCTGTTGGGCAATGTCAGCTCATGAGTACCTGGGACAGTCTGTTCGGCCACTTGCGCCAGCCGATTGCCCAGATCCTCATTACGAGGAATGACATCGTCGATGTGAGTTTTCACCATCAAGTAAAAGTATTGAGAAACCATCACTAACAATATCGTAGCGAACTCAATATGTGAATGCACAAAATACGCTTGCTCAGCTGTTGAGCATGGGTGTTATCCCGATTGTCAACGAGAATGACACGCTGACCGTTTCGGTATGTACCATCTCCCCCCTCCCCCTATTCCATCGATTCAATGATTGCTGACGAGAATGAAATGGGATTAGGAAATCAAATTCGGCGACAACGACACGCTATCTGCCATCACGGCAGCAATGATCGAAGCGGATTACCTCTTCCTCATGACCGATGTTGACGGATTATACACCGCCAACCCCCGCACAAATCCGGATGCCCAGGTCATCGACATTGTCCCCGACATCTCAAGTCTCGAAGCCGATGTATCTAGTGCCGGATCCTCCCTCGGTACCGGCGGTATGGGATCGAAAATCGTTGCTGCCAGACTCGCCACAAGTGCTGGTGTTACCACCGTGATCACCCGTAGCTCCCGACCAGGAACAATCGAGGATATCATCGAGCATCATTCGTCCAACGACGCCACCTCGTCCGACAGCGCCGTGGGGGTTGAGGAAACAAAACCTGATCCACCGTTGCACACCTGTTTCTTGCCTTCGGATTCTCCCGTGCATTCGAGGTCGTTTTGGCTTCTACATGGACTTAAGTCTCATGGAAGCGTCTATATCGACGAAGAGGCGTACGACATCGTTCGCGACACAGGCTGTCTACTTCCATCCGGTGTGATAGCAGTAGAAGGCAAGTTCGGATACATGGAAGCCATCAAGTTGATGGTTGCTCCACGTCCGTCACAAACGGATCTAGGTGGCGACTATCCCATGACCTGCAGCACCCCCAAAGAAGCCAAGGAAGTAGGTAGGGCCTTGATAAATTATGGAAGCGCAGAGCTTTCCCGTATCAAGGGCCTAAGGAGTACCCAGATTCATTCTGTGCTGGGATACTCCGGTAGCGAGTATGCGGTATCGCGGGAGAACATGGCCTTCTTCGAGATGCCTAGTCGCTGTATGACGCCCACGAGCCTCGTTTCACCAGGTTCCGAGACGAATAACGATAACAACCCTCTTAATGACATCCCCGCTGCTTCTGCCAATCAGTAGCGTGACGACCCTGACTCCTGACTCTGGCAGTCCTGGTTGCCGGACAACAAACAACTCTCCTATTTTGTTGAGATTTCTTTTTCCTTTTTTTTTCTTTTCTTTTTTTCTTTTTTTGCTTTGGGACTTACGCGCGTCTGAAGAAAGAGAGGGAAAAAAAGTACCGCTGGATTCAGTAATGGTGGAGGGAACCGGCTATTTGCACAATTCTGTATATAGAAGGTGGGAACACGACTGCCATAGAGACGAGGTTCTAGATGTATTTCAACATCATCAAATGATAACATTGTTGGTATAACACTGGTACTCGGGGGAGAGATGTTAGTACGCCGTAGATATCCAAAAGCCATCTGAGATACCTAAACCCAGTGTGCATCCATGCCAGGCATCAGCTCCAGGTAATCCTTAGTGCATGAGAGGACAGTTCAGGGAAGAGTGGTTCTGCTTCACGACTTGCCCATGCCCATCTCGACTTCCAACATCCCTATTCTATTTGGTTAGGTGAGGTGTTTGCAGGGGGTAAGTTTGAGAGTTATTTAACAAATCGCCAGGATTGTATCTCAGTCTTGCCACCGTTTGAGGAATCTCTCCATCTCCTCGTCCATTGCAGCAGGAGCGTGCTGTATGACAGATTGAGTGTTAGTAGGCTATTAGCTCGAGTTATGTTCAAGGGGGTATATCACTAACCGTGTTTTCTTGAGCGTCAGCGGTAAGAACAACTGAGGCTGAGATGGTAGTTTTGACAGTCGGTCGTGGTAGAAAGGTGGTGGCTATCTTGTAAGGACTGGTAGGGAATAGAGGTTTGGCGGACTCGATGCTCATTTTCTTTGGTGGGTGCATTGGCATGGGAGCGTATCTAGTGAGTCCCGTCTGTTCCGGGTAGGGAATGGTTGGAACGACCGGTGGCTCTTCCGCAGGGGGCACGCCGGCCGGTGGTGGTACTGCTGGCGGAGGTACTGCTGGCGGAGGCACTGCCGGCGCGTTAGGATCAGCTGGTGCGTTGGGATCGGCCGGTGGTTTGGGGGCTCCCGGTGCTGCTGGTGGTGGTTTGGGTGCTCCCGGTGCTGGAGCTCCCGGTACTGGAGGGTCGGCTGGAGGGTCAGCCGGCGGTACAGCAGCACCCGGTGCCGGGACTTGACGCTCCTGGATTCGGTGAGTAGAAGGAGGTCCGTCTTTCGCCGAGACAGACTGGAGGCCCTTTTCGACCGTGGGAGAGAATGAACCAGTCATATGGGAGAGGGTGAAGCGGCTCGAATACTCGTGGACCGCATTAGATACGTGAATGACCGCCTCAAGGAAGCTAGCAAGAGTAACCAGTCAGCAATTACAGAATAAAACCTGTTCAAGAGCAGACAACACTCACTATCCATTAGGATACTCTCCTCCAACATTAGGATCAACCTGAGTAGAGGCCTGGACGGGGTTGTTGATTATGTTCTCCTTCAACAGGAGTGCCACGCGTTCCTACAGATGTGTTAGCAATGACCATAGATGATTATCACGGGGGTCAATCTTTACGTGAGAGCTTCCATCATTGCCTCCTGCGCAGAGGTAGATGCTGTATTCACTGCCTGCGAGGTATTCGGTGGCGTTCTCCGGGTACGACCACTCGATGTCGAGGGGGGAGCTGGCATCCAAGACCGCCTGTGCCTGCGGAGCCGTGAACTGGACGGTGGCCGCAACTATGCTAAACCACGCAAAAAAGGAAAAAAGAGCAAAAAGGGACATCGTGAGGCCGAAGAGGGGGGAGGGCGCCCTGTATTTATAGAGAAGGGGATACGAGGATGCTTATGATGGAGGGTTTTGGGGTGAACTAATTATCGTGAGTTGTTTTCTGGGAAGTGGAAAACGGCGAATTTGATGCTGGAAAAGGAAGGAAAAGTCAGGATAAGGACGGCTTAGGTAAGCAGGAGATAGTTAGATAAGCAGAGACCAAAAGAGGCAGGACGAGATGCTGATCTCTTGCTTACTAAGACTTCTTCAACTTCTGCTACTTCTTGCTATTTAACACTTCCCTTTGCTTGTTTTGCTTTGCTTTGCTTACTTACTAGCTGCTTCTTACTTGCTGCTCGGCTTGCAGAACTTTGCAGAACTTGCTCCTGGGTGGTGGTGTGGTCCGGAAGACGAGAAACTCGGTGGCATCACTCTCTGGAACCTTATATAAAGACACTTGATAACGGTCGAACCCAAGAAGAAAAAAGACACCGATTGACAGCTCCAAGGACAAGACAGCGAGAAGAAGAGAGAGACAGAGACGCCACAATGCAATGGAACTCTGCGAGTCAGATCGCGACTAATCTTCTGTCTGCCAATCCTGTTGCTATCGTGGTAACTTGTCTCGTGGCTTTCCTCTTTCCAGTGTGTCTTCATCTGTTCCTCTACCGCGCAGCTCCCACCAGCAAGTCAGATGAGTTCCTCTTACTGGGGTCCAGCGGATCGGGCAAGACAGCACTGTGTGCTCTAGTCAGTACCTTTGCTTTTATTTACATCTTCCCAGCATATGAGAGCTTCACTGACCACTGCTATAGCTAGAGAAAAGCTCAACTTCAAGCCCTGAGCCACGGCCGACTCATACATCTCAGGTCTCGTCGACTGTCTCCGTAGCACTTCACCCCGCCGTACGAAAGGGCTCGGATAGATACCGCTCAGTCAACGATCCAACAGTGGCTCAGTCAGTCAAGCATCGAGTCGTCTTTGGCCTCAGAGACACCCCAGGACACGGCAAGCTGCGTGATCTGGAAGTTATCTCCCAGCTGCTAGACCCGGCAAAGCAGAAACAGGCACAGAGCAGGGTTAGGGGCATAGCCTTCATGATCGATGCTGCCACCTTGTTGGACGCCGGTCAGCTGGCCGATATTGCAAGATACCTCTACGATGTCTTGACTATACTATACCGCAGATCTTCGTCGACTCGAACACGCAGCACGCCCGTCCTCGTGGCAGCCAACAAGCAGGATCTATTTGCAGCAATCCCACCGAAGATGGTGAAGGATAAGCTAGAAGCTGAGATTGAAGCAGTACGCGAGACAAGACGGAAGGGACTTATAAACCCCGACGCTGAGGATGACGAGACCGACTCGCTTGGAGAGCAACCGTTCACTTTCCAGCTCCTAGAAGATGAATCGGGCGTCAAGGTCGATTTCTTGGGAGGAAGCGTGACGGCTGATGATAGAGATGACGCTACGTCTGGTGTTCGATCCTGGGAAGAGTGGATGGGTCAGTGTCTATGAACGCGGTTATGAATGGGTTATGATAGGCTCAAAACAACTTGATTGAACAAATGTCGAGGGATCTCCTCAACCTCTCTCATTTTACACGTGGGGGTTCTTTCGATGGACCCCTTGGCATACCGCGCCGTTAAAACTGCAGGCCTAGTAGTTGGCAACGAATCCGATACACTACATTATATCAATACCAGCGCGTATAACGGGGCGCCACATAAAGACAGCTTCGAGGTCACTCCTATCCCCCCGCACGCCGGGAGTTACTGACTTACTACTTCAGCTTAGAAAGGCAAACTATCAACAAAAAGCCTGGATGTATTACTATGAGATCATCCATTTATGGATACGGATTAAATGTTGAAAAATCTAAATACAAGAACCCCCAACTCAGAAATCAGAAGCAATGCAGTCGTTGAAACATCTAACCTGTAAGGCATGCCTGTTGAAGAACTATAAAAGTGTCATGATAACGTTGGTCTAAACTCACTCCACCTCCAGATGTGAAAAAAGAACAGAAAGAACAGAAACGTGCAACGAATCTAAACCGTCTTGTTCTGCTGTAGGAGCCAGGTCAAGAGGTCGACCTTGGTTGCAACAGCGAGTGGCTTCATATTTCCTGACTCGTCTTTCTCAGTCACTACCGCCGCACTGTTCCATTCGAAGAAGCGGTTGAGCACGCTCAGGGGTGTGTCCATAGTGATTTCAACGAATTCACGTCGTTTCTCGACCGCTCCATCAGAGCCCTTTGGAAGTTTGCCCAGGTTTCGTGGGTCAGTTACAATTTCAGAGATCTTGGAGAAATCAAACATGACCTCCGACACGGGGCTGTTTCCGGTGGCTCTGCCGCGGGAGATCCAGCTGAGGATGTTTCCGAGGGTTACGAGACCGACTAGTCTTCGGCTTTGAGAGGCTAGGACAGGAAGTTGGTCGAAGCTCTTTTCTCTCATCGTCTCGATGGCTGCGGAGCAGGTTGAGCTGGCAGATACTGTGGTCACTGGCTTTAAGCGGAGGGCCTTGACTTTGGCGCCGGCGAATTGATCGGTTGATCCTTGAGGGGCTAGTTGTGGAGATGGCGGTACGGCAGCGGTAGATTCGGGGAGGAGGTTGTTCGCCGCAAGCCAGTCATCATCGGCAAACTATTGAAATTGGTTGAGTATGCATGTTCTTGTGTAAGAGGTGTGAGAGGATTGAGTCTGAACATACCTTGCTCAGGTAGCTTCGGATGCTATCAGGCAACACGACAACGACGACATCATCCTTACCGATCTGACCATCCTTTGAGGCCTGTACTAAACCATCAATAGCACTTCCACTGCTTCCACCGACAAGCAGGCCCTCATCAGCAATGAGCTGTCGGGCATACTTAAAGGATTCTCTATCACCAGTCTTGTACCATTTGTCAATAACGCTCCTGTCAAGGACATCAGGAATGAAGTCATAACCAATTCCTTCCACCTTATAGGCCTCGTTAAGGTGCTCTTGGTTCAAAGGTTCCGGCACAGCGAGGATGGATCCATGAGGGTCAGCTGCGATGATTTTGATCGCAGAGTTGTGCTTCTTCAAGCCACGGGCAATACCGGTGATGGTGCCACCAGTACCGGCGCCAGCAACAATCGCACTGATCTTGCCCTCCGTCTGGCTCCAAATCTCCTCCGCTGTTCCATACTCGTGCGCCAACGGGTTATCTAAGTTCCCATATTGATCCAAAATATGCGCATTAGGCAACTCCTTCTCCAGGCGCTTAGCCACTCCAATATGCGACTCTGGGGAATCGAAGGCTGCCTCGGTAGGGGTACGGATGATAGTAGCGTTCAAAGCGCGAAGCACGGCAACTTTCTCAGCGGACATTTTCTCGGGCAAGGTGATGATTGCCTTATAGCCTAGAACGGGAAATATATCGTCAGCCAAGCTGTCTATGTCGCAATGCGCAAGGGTTTCTCAAGCCGAACCTTTCACAGCAGCAACGAGGGCCAATCCGATTCCCCTAAAATTCACCGGCTGTTAATCCCCAACCCGGAAAAGAAATGGCATACATGCACCATGCACAGATTGCATTGCATATACTTACGTATTGCCGCTGGTGGGCTCGATCAATGTGTCGCCAGGCTTTATTCTTCCAGAGCGCTCTGCTTCCTCGATCATGCGCAGGGCGATACGGTCCTTGACGCTTCCTCCGGCATTGAAAAATTCTAGTTTGGCGTATACGGTGGCTTCTATGCCCAGGCTTTGGGGCAGCCTGTTGAGGCGAACGAGAGGGGTGTTGCCGATTTGCTCGGTGACGGCGCTCATCGCCGTGGGCGGGGTTCGTTTCTGAGACTGCGCCATAGCTGCTTATGGTCGTAGCCTGGAGTAAGAGAGGTATGGATAAATGAAGAGCTGAAGAGAAGGTGTTTGAAGTAAACAAAAGGACGATGTGCGAAAGAAAGAAAAGATGGGGGTACCCTTGGGCGAAGAACGTATGTATCCTTTGCCTCTTTTGCTGATGGATCCAAAACGCCGCCGATAGTAACCGGTCTAAACTTTACAGAAGGCGAGTTTTTCTAGAGATATTTATGGACTTTAAGACACTTTCGTATTGTCCGTTAACCCGTGGGCCACCTAGCGCTATCTACTTGATTTCTAAGGGTGAGGGATAGAGGAGACTCTCCAGGCTGCAAGAAACATCCCACCAAAGGAAAATGGAAGAAAAAATTGCCGGGATGCGAAAAACTCCGAAAGCGAAAACCCGGGCCGAGCCAATCAGAAGCGTTTACCGGAGAATAATAAATCCGATGTCGATGGTTACGTAATAGAGGAAAGTTCACTTAGAGCTTCAGATGAACAGAAGAAGAGGAAGAAGCAGAAGAGAAGAGAAGCCACACATCCGAAGCAATGGCGGAATCACAGTCATCTAGCAGCGATGCCTCAGATAAGAATCAGAAGCCGAGCGGGTTTATACCTGGGGACGACATCTTCACCCAATTCAGGAACGTCTACGCTGGTATCACGGGGAAGATGACCCCCGAGGGTGTCGAACAGTTCCGACTCACAAGGGATCTCCGGAATGAAGTAGCAGACTGCAAACGGTGCGAGTCGCAGAAGGAATACCTGCTGAATTATAGTATGTCATAATGCTCCCATTGAACCGACTGCCTGTACTGATTGATACTTTTCAACACACTCCTAGGTCCGATCATAAGATTCCTTCAGGATAACATTAGACAACTTGGGGGAGATATATCTTCGAAGAACATTTACTGTCGGAGGTGTACGGCTCGACAGGGTGGAGGTTTTGATCCCGAGTATGGAATCCAGATATGCGCGAATGCAATGAACAGCCAGAGTCAACTTGAAGATACTTTGGCTCACGAGATGGTACACGCATACGACCATCTACGGTTCAAGCTCGACTGGGTGGATAATCTGAAGCACGCGGCTTGTGCAGAGGTATGCTTGTGTGCCTGGAGAGAACTAACCTGGAGTTATGCTAAACTTACCCTTTAGATACGAGCAAGCTCCTTGAGCGGAGAATGCCGCTGGGCCAACGAGTTCTTCGGAAGGCAGGAGTTCAAGCTGGCGAATCATCACCAGGACTGCGTTAGGCGGAGAGCTGTGATGTCCGTACAGGCCAGGCCTGCATGCAAGAATAAGGAACAAGCTTTGAGAGTAGTAGATGAAGTATGGGAAAGCTGCTTTCGAGATACACGACCATTTGACGAAATATACCGATAACACCAGATATTATGGAAACAAAGGAAACCCCCCAAACAAACAAAACGCTCAAACAATCATGACGCTGTAATAATAGATAGACTTTGAATACCCCCTTCTTATACTTCTCATTTAGCTTTGCTCTTGCCTGCAGCTTCTCTCTGTGCTACTCTCTCTCCCTTGACGCAATACTTCACAATCCATGGATGCCGTTGAACCTCATCTAGAGGAATTCGGCTGGCGGGGTCAAGTACAAGAAGCTGGCAAAAAATGTCAGTGATACCGTACGAAAAATGGGGAGAAGAACGATGATATATACCTTCTTGATAAGATCTCTGGCTTCCGGGCTTACAAACGACGGGATAGTCATTTCTCCCCGAACAATCCTCCTGTGGGTCATGACTGGCGAGTCTTCGAAGGGAGCTTCCCCGACGAGGAACTCGTATATAAGAACTCCCAAACTCCACAAGTCGACTTTCTCGTCATACCACTTATCTCCAGAGCCGGGCTTCAACATCTCTGGTGGCAGGTAGTCGAGTGTTCCACACATGGTCTGTCTTCGGTTGTTTGGGGCATGTACACTCCAGCCGAAGTCACTGATCTTGATCTCTCCATGGATGCCAACCAGGATGTTTTCCGGTTTGATGTCACGGTGCATAACATGCTTCTTGTGCAGATACTTGAGTGCAGCGGCCATCTGAGCGATGTACTGGGCTGCCTTCCATTCGGGAAACCTGTTCTCCTTTCTTAGATGCTTATAAAGCTCACCCTTTCCAGCGAACTCGAGAATTAGGAAAACTCGCTTGCTATCGTGGAAGTGGCCGTATAATCTGAGGATGTTTGGGTGTCGAAGGTTGCTTTGGATCTCAATCTCACGTCTTAGTTGTTTCTCGACATGGCCGTGGACGAGTTCGCTCTTATGCAACACCTTCAATGCGCACACGAAACCCGTCGATCTCTCACGGGCAAGATATACTCGTCCAAACTTTCCTTTGCCAAGTGGTTTGCCGATTTCGAACATGCCGAGATGGAACTTTTTCGGATTGCCGGCTGCATCGTTCATGCGTAGTGTGTTGGAAGACTCTTCCTCCAAGGGGCTTCGGTGAGACTTGGATTCATTGTTGTTTTGTAGCGCAAGCTTGAGAAGGTTGGGCCGGTTCGAACTGGCATTGCTAGTTGGACCTTTTGACGGCGCTCCCTATAAACCCATTAGCGATCTGTGCATTGTAAGATGAGGTTGGATGACTATATTACCTTTGCCTTGAGATGAAGACTATTAACCGGAGGCTCGTTCTCATCGTTGACGTTCAACTGCTCAAATCGAGCTTCAAGCACCTTTGTAGTCATCCTGGACGAGCAGTAGGGTGATTGTAGATAGAGAGGCCGGGTGTGTTCCAAAGCGATGGTCCAAATTGAGGATTGTCCAAGAGAATGGGAGAGTGAAGACGAAGAGAAGACGATGGCTTTCCTCTCGGCTTCTCGCAGCTTTTTGAATAGTGAGAGAAACTCCGTAACGGATTCCTTTCTCTTTCTATTTACACTAAGCGCTCTTCCTCGTTGTCACAGCAACCGCCGGCCCGACATCTTCCGGCTTACCTCATCCTAGATCACGTGCCATTACTTCCCAGCCAAAAATGGAAGCAAGTAAGGTGCATCCAACTTGAGCAAAAGAGAATTATAACCACAGATAATACTCAGTTGAAGGGCGTCGGAGTGCGTTATACTGCTCGTTTACTGTTTAAACGGACAATAACAGTTTGTGTTGTCACTGGAAACAGGTCCAATAATCATGGCTTCTTTAAACGGGACTCAGTCGAGCTTCCCCTCAGCAGAGGCCTCACCACCGAGCTCGATAACGAGAAAGGGCTTCAAGATAACTACTCAGAAGCTACCAATTTTGAAAGCTGGGCCAATCGATGAGATGACAAACAAGCTGGGTATTGCGCCACCTGAAATGATCTTTGGCGATAACCTGGTATCAATCGAGCATATACCAACAGGGTGGGGCATTTCCTTTAATGCGTTTGATGCACTGGATCGCGTGGATAAAACAGGAGCCTCGATGCTCAAAGTATCATATTCTGGCGAGTGGCAGAAGAGCAGGTGAGCGGATATGCAAGGTAAACAATTCTCATACAATCGCTCACCTCTGACATTGCAATATAGAGAATCTGCTCATGAGGGCATAAAAGAAGTGGTTAAGCCGTTCGACTGGTCGTATACTACCGACTATAAGGGCACCCTCACGCCAAATGGCCACGAATTTGAACCCTCTTCCAGTCCTCTCCCAATAGAGCAGCTGAAGCGACCAGACCCGATTCTTTTCTATGATGAAATCATGCTCTATGAAGATGAGCTAGCAGATAACGGAATCACGATGCTGTCATGCAAGATCCGCGTCATGCCCTCGTGCCTTCTTCTACTCACTAGATTATTTATGCGACTAGACAATGTTCTTTTCCGCCTACGGGACACCCGAGTTTTCGTGGACTTTGACACCGGCGAGGTGGTGCGGGAATACCTTGCAAAGGAGGGCGAGTATGATAAAGTCCGAGAGGTAAGTTATATCCATATCTCTGCCACAAAGAGAACAAAGTGCTAATTGAGACTGTAGATGATCGGTGGCTCGCGGAAAGACGTCCCGGCGATGATGAGGGATCCAAACAACCTAGCACAGATATTACCCATCATGGAGAGCAGTTTAGAACGAGTGGTACTTCCTCCACAGAAGACTGAGGCGTAGGCAGCAACAGTTTAATCTATGTCTGATCTTGGCGTGGCAATCCTCGAAGCCCTCCACTACTCTGTACTATATGACCATAGTCAATTTATATTCCCATACTCCCAGTGCAATTCTCTTCTAGTATTCCATTCCTTCATGACGATGTTTTTATTTTTCATGATGTAAATGGCCGGAAGCTTATTTCTGCAAAGTCCCGCCCGACGCTAAGCCGCTTCTGGGCCAAACAAAACAAGTGGCGCGTCAACTTCAACATTAATATTTAATTCATGTCGCGTCGCAAAGCTCAAGACAAGAGGATAACAGGCTACAGACCTGGATACTCGCTTGATATATCTTTCTCGAGAAGTCGATATTTACAGAATTTTGAACTGGATAAGCCAACAGCATCAGCAACATGCCTCGACCAGCTGCGAAGCGAGCCAGGGTCGCGCGCAAAGACAACCCTCCTCCCGCACAGCCAGCCAAATCGAATGCGACGGGCGGTAAAAGAGGTCGAAAGGCCCCTGGGAGGCCGCCCAGGGTGTCCGCAACGAAGTCGAATACCACGCCAAAGTCAAGATTTGATATAAGCGGTGGAGCTGAGCTTTCCGAGGCAGAGCAACAAAACGATGAAGTACAGGGTCACAGCTCAGGGATGATACGGAGAGATCGCGAGCGAGGAATGGCGAGCAGCCAAACTCCCGTTAGGGACCGGCATCAGCAGACAAATGCGCCTCTATCAGGTGGTGTTGGAATGGGCGCATCGTTACGCCTACAGGCATTCCCAGGCAGTGCTAGGCGGGGAGACATGAACCACAGAGGACATACACCTGCCTTTGAGAGCTCGATATTAAGTGCCTTTCGCCCACGGCCACGACAGCCGAGTATTTTACAGCTTGTCGGGGATGATTCTTTGGACCTGGGTTCGTCTGAGCTAGGCTCTGATGATTTACTTGGTAACTTTGACCCCGAGGATATATCTACACCACTCCCGACGGCGATGAGGAAGACTTTGAACGAGGTCGATGTTACTCCTACGGCGGTGAAGAAGACACCGAAGTTTCCTATTGTGACTGTTGAGATACCAGTACGGCGTGAGGCTAGTCTTGATACTAAGATCCCGGACGAGCCATCTATTGCCATTGATGAAGCTCCGGACGATCCTGTAGCCCTTGATGAGGCTCTAGACGAACCACCAGTTCTTGTTGACGAAACTCTAGATGAGCCATCTATTGCCGTTGATGAAGCCCCAAGAGAACCATCTGTTGTTGAAGAAACTCCAGATGAACATGTTGCCGTTGATGTTGTCGATGATCTTGACGACGACGACTGTTCGTCTCTCTCCTCTATAGATTCTCTCCCGCCCATGAGTTTTGCTCGCACTCAAGCACAAGAATCCCAACGACAGACAATGACGATGGCACCCCCAGCAAGCAGTCAGGGAACTGCCACACCTCCTGCTTCAACACCACAGAGCTCTGCAAGCCATCAATCAAATCTCGCAGCCACACGCAATTCAGGCACAAAACCTTCAAAATACCCCCACCTATCTACTACTCTATTACAAGACGCCCTACTGCCGCAACGACGTAGCCGCCGTCAAGGCCTGGCTAATAAGAGAGGCAAGCGTTCCCGTGCTGGAGCTAAGGATTATGTTCTCTCTGCGCCAGGATCAGAAGATGAACTCAACTATTCTAGAGCACCGCGGGTCCTGGAGGAAGATACAGGGAGTCAACAAAAGAACAAGAAGCGGCCACATAACCAGACCGGATCCAAGATACGAGAAAAGACAAAGAACGCAGCACAGCCTAAGAAGGGACGTGGTAAATCTGTTGCGGTTACCAAGAGTACAACACCCAAAAGGACATACTCTCGCCTCAGCAAGACAGGCGGGGATGCAGACTGGGATAAGGAGAACCTCCCCGAGGAGGCAGAGGTCTCGTCTGATAGAGAGATAGCAGCTCCCGCCATAAGTGACGAGCTACTGCTGCAGAAGAAGAAGTTTGCCGAAATTGATGAGTGGTCGATTGACTTTGAAGAGGTTCTCGATGACGACGGCGGGTTATATTAGTTTCATGCTGCTTCTTCTGTTTCCTCTTAGCCATGGCGTTCTGCATCTTCATCTTGATATCTTCCTAACGGCCTTTTCTCTTCTTCCTTTTCTCCCATTTTGATATAATAACATCCGCTGTTATGTAATACAACCCGGTGTTAGCCATCTTTAGCCCCAGCGCTTCCACGACTTCCAACGCGGGCAAGAAACAGAACATCTACAACTTCATAAAACATCTTCATCTTCATCTTTATCATCGTCAAGTTGATTCTCGTCTTATAACGCCCCTAAAGTTATTGGTAGCCATGGATATCAACGTCGATAAATACCCCGCCAAGAGCCACGCCAAACGCGTTGCGGAGAAGCTCAGCGCCGCGGGGCATGGCTCGTCCGGCATCATCTTTGTTGAGGGTCAGAAGGAACATATCATAGACGACAGCGACGAGCCATTTCACTTCCGGTAGGTCATATTCACTAATAGAAAGAAATAGCAGCTAACGATGCTACCAGCCAACGACGAAACTTCCTCTACCTCTCCGGCTGTCTTGAGGCCGACTGCTCGGTTGCATACAACATTGAGAAAGATGAGCTCACCCTATTCATCCCCCCAATCGACCCGGCGTCGGTTATGTGGTCAGGTCTCCCTCTCGAGCCCGCCGACGCCTTGAAGCAGTTCGACGTGGACGCTGTGCTCCACACCACCGAGATTAACGACTACCTTGGAAAATGCGGTGGTGACAAGATCTTCACAATCGCTGACCGAGTCTGCTCAGAGGTTTCTCTTTCCTCATTCAAGCAGAACGATACTGCTGCCCTGAAGAATGCTATCGAAACCTGCCGTGTTGTCAAGGATGAGTACGAGATTGGACTCCTTCGACGTGCAAACGAGATCTCTAGCAAGGCACACGTCGAAGTGATGAAGACTGCCACCAAGGCGACCAACGAACGAGAATTTTATGCTACCCTCAACTATGTATGCATGGCAAATGGCTGCTCAGACCAGTCCTACCACCCAATTCTTGCCTGTGGTCCTAATGCCGCTACTCTCCACTACACGAAGAACAGCGGCGACCTGACCAACCCAGCTACCGGTGCAAAGGACCAATTGCTCCTCATTGATGCCGGATGCCAGTACAAAGCATACTGCGCAGATATCACCCGTGCTTTCCCTCTATCAGGCAAGTTCTCTCCTGAGGGTCGGCAGATCTATGATATCGCCTTGGAGATGCAGAAGGTCACTTTGGCTATGATCAAGCCTGATGTTCTATTCGATGACCTTCACGCCATGGCCCACCGAGTTGCTATCAAGGGACTCGTCAAGATTGGAATCCTCACTGGCTCCGAGGATGAGATCTTTGAGAAGGGAATTAGCGCTGCGTTCTTCCCTCATGGCCTAGGCCACCATCTCGGCATGGACACTCATGACGTTGGAGGCAACCCTAACCCCGCTGACCCCAATCGCATGTTCAAATACTTGCGTCTTCGAGGTACTATCCCGGAAAGATCAGTTGTTACCATTGAGCCTGGTGTAAGTGTTTACTACCCCTTTATACAAATCATCTTCCATACCCTGCTAACAACTTTCTTCAGGTCTATTTCTGCCGCTACATCATTGAGCCATTCCTTAAAAATCCAGAGACGAGCAAATACATCAACACAGATGTGCTAGACAAATACTGGACCGTCGGAGGTGTGCGCATAGAAGACAACGTCGTTGTCCGAGCCAATGGCTTCGAGAACCTAACTACTGTTCCAAAGGAGGCCGAGGAGGTGGAGCGCATTGTCCAAGAGGGCGCTAAGTAACTGTCTTATAAAAAGGTAGTAGTAACATGAGTGAGAAGGAAAATGTACATATCTACCCAGTTGATTGCAAATAAGAACGAATTTTGAACTAAGCCTAGAAACCAAAGCCAGCCGCAGCTATATTGATATTACATGGTATGGATATGAAAGGTTCCTGGGTTTCAGGTTGTCTGGAAAAAAAGAAACAGTAATAATAACAACCACACACAATGAAAGTAATAGAGTAGCAGTGTAGTACAGATATAACCACTTAGATCGCCCTTGACCTCTTTCTACCAGGCCCCTTGTGAGCAGGGCTGTTGGTGGTGCTCTCGACTGGCTTAATTTGTTCCTTTAGGACAATGTCAAGCACATCAAAACTGAACTGAGGATAATCAATACACAAAGTGCGGAATTCGTTCTCGGCCTGAGGACGCAGGATATTACTACTCTTAGCCCAGAACCATGCAATTGGTCTCCGGATATTCGCATCGTTCTCGGAGGACTGGCTATACACGTATCTAGCATAGGCGACCTCACCAAGCGCCGTGCTGGGAACAGCATGTATCTTGTTGTATGCCAGGTTTCGTAGTTTATGGACTCCATATTTCTCCGCCAGGGTGTATATTCGTGCGTGCTTGAGTAGTTGTTCACCAACGGGGTCGTAATTGGGAAGGCCAGGGTCTGATTCGAGGGAGTTTTTGGAGATTAGGCGTGGAAAGTAGTCTCCTGTATATTGGAATTGAAGGAAGCATGCTACTGCATCAGTGTATTCGTCTTCGAGGTTGATGCGGCGCTGGAAAGGTGGGAGAATATACGTTAGCGTGATGGCCACATGTATTCAGTAACTAATGATGACGAGGGAGAAGAGTTACATACTTCACCTCCCTCTTCGAACTGTGCGATTTTCTCGGCAAGATATGGACTGGACTCAAGGATTGCCTGATGCGCAGTGAGTACAGTTTGTTCCTCATCCTTCCCTAGTACCAGATATACTATGGGCGATTTAAGATAACTAGCCGTACTAATTAGCCATTGATCAAATATGATTCCATCACCCTCGAATTGAGAGAGTCGTGGTAGAAGAGGAGGAGGATTAAAACGAGCAAGCAATGATAAGTACATACCTGAGGAAGAGGCCCTGCTGGCTAACAACTACCGGCGCTGCTGGCTCTTGTACCTCTATGACTTCGTCCGCCTCCCTAGATGCTTCTCCCGATGCAGCTGGAGCTGGAGCTGGAGTGCCGTCTGCCGCCGGAGTGGCTATAGATTCCCCCATCTCCACGTCCGGTTTGAATTCGATTGTCACCTCTGGCATTGGGTCCGCCATGATCGATGTTCAGCAAGCGGTAGTTATCTAAAGCAACTGAAGCAGGGTTATTTATATATACGTGTGTGTGCGTATATATAAATACCAGCGTAACCCCCACGAGACGCTGCTCGACGTCAGAGGTGGTGATGGTACCTTCAATTGTTGTCTCTCGCTGGTTGGGCGACGGAAAGAAGCTGTTCCTGGCTAAAAAGCTGACCTAAGCACGACTGCGAAGTATACAAAGAAGAGAGATATCAAAGTAATTTTACAATCAATATTTAGGGTCATCACGGTGAATAATGCTATTGTACATAATATTACAGTAGATATGGGAATGCAACGCTCAAGTTCTTCTCTGGCCTCCCCCCCCGTTTACTCTTACTGTGGCCTCCCTAGCTGCGGCTTTGAACCGTCGACCTTGGAGACCTCCCCCAAGCCTCTACTCGCCAGCGAGACAAACTGTCCGTCGTCCTTGGTCGGGACGAAGAATTTGCTGGCACCGGATCCCTTCGCAAACTCGACTAAAATAGTCACTTCATCCACAGATGCCATCTTATCCAGCGATTGTCGTATGTACAGGACGACTTGCGCGATCTTGCCCCAGTCGAGCTCGTTTCCATCACGATCCGTGGCTGCACCTTTGAAAAGATTCCGCCAGACGGCCGCCGCAAGCTCGGCGTCTCCCTTGACCAGTCCCTCGTCGTATGCAGCCAGTACACCTCGCCATTGTATGAATAGATCCTTTAGATATGTCACGCGGATGCCCCTCGCTGTTATGCCGTGCACGACATCCATGCGCCGTTCAGCTTCGTGGGAGAAGTGGTCGAGTAGATATCTGTTGTAGGTCTGTACGCTTTCGGGAGAGGACAGTGCTCGTAGTCGAACGGTGATGAGATACATGTGCAAAAAGGTAACCTGAGACCACGAGGAGAATGTAGGAAGGAGTCCCAGTTCTATCAAATGTGCCTATTAGCAGGTGATTGCAAACTGAAAACAGCAGACGGAATTGAGTGCTAACCTTCATACCACCACCCACTGCCCACTCCAATATCCTCGCCGGCCGGCGTCTTGGGTATCTGCTCTGCCTTCTTAAGTTCCTCTGATATAGTATATTCTGCCTGATCCGAGCACGCGCTGAACAGCTTCTTCGTCGCACCGAACGCAACGTAAGTCTCCTTGTAGCCTGAAATAGCACGCTTGGTGACGTTTGAAGTCCATAACCTGTCCGACGGAGGTGTGAATGCGACTCCCTGTCTACTCCGCCCACGACCGATTGACTGGTTCCCGGCGGTTCTCGGTGTTACTGTAGCGCTGGAGAGGGCTCGGTGTGGCGCGCTCAAAAAGGTCTTCTGCTCATGATGCGGTTTCGACGCGAGTTGCGGGTTTGCGGCCTGTAGAGATGGTCAGTCGAGGTTTCCTGCTGCTGAAGAAGCTGCTGCAAACTTGATCTCCTACCTGGGCTACTCGTGATAGGCATCGAGGCCTCGACACTTGTGTTAGACTCTTCATCCTGTCTCCTTGTCTTTCCTATCTTCTATCTCTATCTTTTCTTCTGCTTCTTCTTCTTCAACTAAAATATCACCATCACGTGATTTTGAAGTAGAAACGCCTATATCAAACCTGATATCACCTCCAGACAGCGAATTCATGCATGGAAATTGATTTAAGAGCAGGGATTGTTGCATATACAAAGGGATATAGGCAGGCTAGCGGCGAGGATGTCTCTTGTTCAGTGTGAGGCCGCATTGTGAATTCGACCAAATTACGCCTTCAATCCATGGCTCTATTGGCAGTTTCTTTATTCCTAGATGCCATTCTAACTCAGTGTATGGAGGATGCAAGTTATGTACGATGTGATGTATATATTTAATTAACATGCTGCTGCGAAGACTTTTTCTCCTCCCAAAAGCACCAACTAGGAGGGTTAAAGAGAACAACAACGTCGACCACGACCTTCCGTCTGTATAGAACGTGCTTAAGGAGACAAGAAGGAGAAAGGAAGAAGAAAAGAAGAAGCAGAACGAGAAAAAAAGAAGAAGAAAAGCCCATCGAGGCTCACTTTGAGTCTCCACGCAAAAGCCCCCCTGGCGTCCCCCCTGGCGTCCATCTCCCCCCTTAGCCTCTTCTCCCCCCCTTGCATCGCCCTCTCGTCCCTTATCGACCGTCTCTCTCCGCCAAGCAAGAACTCACCCCAGCATCAAGTCGTCGGTGTATCAGCTTCTTACTCCCCCGTTCGCAGTGCAGTTCCGGCGGATCATGTTCATAGTGCTGGCTCGAGACTCTCGATGAATGGCTTGTCCAGCGACGTTGCAAAAGCCCTAAGGATCGATGGATGGGACTCAAGAACCACCACCACCACCCGCCCGCGAAGGTAGGGGGACGACCACGCAGAAGACAATGTTATCCAGAGCGCTGCAGAAGGCGAATACCGCGGTCCTGCTAGACAATGCCACAAACTATGAAGGCGCCATTGATGCTTATACCGACGCCTGTGGCCTCCTCGCGCAGGTCATGCAGCGTGCGGGTGCAGACGAGGAGAAGCACAAGCTAGACGATATCGTGAGTCTACATAACTGCTCCGAGATGCTAAGAGGAAAGGGAGAATGAATAAATAGGTTGACATTCTAACGCTGCTGCTCTTTGATAGAGGAATACGTATACTACGCGAATAAATGAACTCCGACGCCTGGGCCTTGCGATGCAGGCAGGCGGAAAGGCCCTGCCGGAGAGACCGCCGAGCGGTGAATCGCTATCCCAGAGCCTCCTCTCAACCCACATAACCGATGGCAATGCAGACGATCAGGATATCTATGTCTTTGGCACCGCTACAGCAACTCGAATACTCGCCAAAAACCCCGCCACGGACTCGACCGAGGACCGCTTCATCCCTCCGCGACAGCAGTCCCTACACCATTCCGGCGAAGACAGCAGGCTTCATGCGTCGGGTAGCTTTGACAGGAATGATAACCCACCACCAAGCCACGCGAATGGCGACCTGCAAAACCTCCAGGAGAAGGGGACAGAGTCCACCTCATGGTTAGACACCATCGACGAATCTGGCGCTTCGTCAAACTCCTCCGTACGCTCGACCACTTCCTCCCTCTATCTACGCCAGAAACGAGACGCCCACTATAGCAGGGGCACCGAAGCTGAATTCGACGCTGCTCTGGATGAAGCCGTCGAGGCTGCTTACGATGACGGGCTGGAAATCGTTCATCGAGAGGAAGAACCGGAAGACGATATCATGTCCCATGTTCGCAGGAATATCGAATTGGCAAAGCAAAAGGTGCGAGAGGCCGAGCTAGAGGCAGAGGCTGCATCTGCCAGAGAACGGGAGAGAAGGAGGCCGGAAGTGATGCGTGACGATGATGTTGGCGAACCGGATCAGGACGACTACGAGGACCATGAAGCTGAAGAAGAGGAGCGCATTCTGGAAGAGATGATGGACGATTTCGAGTTTGATCTTTCCTCCAAGTCTGCTCTTCCACGCCAGTCGGGCTCCAGTGGCTACTCCGGCAGAACTTGGGGTAGCTCGGTCGCGTCAAGTCGAACAAACACGGGAACCTTGCTCTCTACCCTCACCGAGGAAGAAGACTTTGCAATGCCACCCGGAGGAGCATCCAAGAACGTTCAACCTTACTCTCATGCATTTCAAAAACTTCCTCCGCCTATGGGTGCGCCTCCACCTCCTCCGCCGCCTCCTCCACCCCCTCCTCCTCCACCACCAGCACCTACACAAGTGCCATCTCCACCACCGCAAGCGCCTCCCAGCCCTCCAGATGCCGGAGACAACACTACTTCAGCAGCAACAGTTCGGTCACGACGACTCTCTGGGCATCCAAAGGAACTAGTAATAGAAACAGGTGCCTCCCAATCAACCTCTGGAGCAGAAGGATCTCGTAATGTACCACCATCGATGCTTCTAGCTCATCCGATTACCCCGTTACCATCAAAAACAAGCCATGCCAAAACGTCGAGTGATTTCAACCTCGAGTCTTTACAACCACGCCCACATACCGCAATCGGTTCACCAGAATCACCCACCCCTGAATCTCCTGGAATTTCAGCATTTCCTACCCTCCAAACTCACGAGTCCGCTGACTTTGACACATTTTTGACATCTCCTCCCCCTGTCTTGAGCAGGCTACATTCCGCACCCAGCATCTCCAATCGAGAACCTACACACTCGGCTCCAGCCCTGGGAAAGCCGTCGCTAGGTCCCAGCAGTCCATACGCTACTGCATTCATCCCCGAGGTCGGGAAGACCTATTCTCTACCTGCCGTGCCTGCGTTCGGTGCATCCGGGCCTTCTAAACATCTATTCGATAATAATATACATTCCCCTCTCACGCCAGGATCGCCTAATCCAAACGCCCCCGACGCCCCTATACCACTAGAACCTTGTCCACAATCATTCCTCCTTCGCCCATTTTGGTTAATGAGATGTCTCTTTGAAACGATCGCTCACCCGCGCGGCGGATATCTAACCACCAAGTTGTTTATACCCAGAGATATATGGAAAGTGAAAAATGTTCGAATTAAGGCCCTAGAAGAGAAGATTTCAAACTGTGATTTACTCACGGCAGCGTTGCTCAAACTCTCTACAGTCGACACCAATGACGCCGATGCGGTGCTGGAAGAGATGCAAGCTTTCGAAAATATCCTGGATCAGGTGCAGGCCGTATGGTCTAGGAAGTTAGGGAGTGAAGTTGGTGTGCAGGGTGGTATGGCACTCTTCAAAACAGAAGACACTTCTCCGGCAGTCGAATCATCCTCAAAACTTTCTAGCAGCGGGAGTAAATCCTACCTTTCCTCATGGCGAAAGCTTCGATCGAAGAGTTCTGGTGTATCCAACACGAGCTCCAGTACCATGTCAAAAGATGCTGGCAAGGATAACTTGACCATGAGCTCATTGCCTATGACTGATCTGACAAGTTCCGCTGCTCCAAGGCGGGATATCCTTGATATCAATTGCACTGGGCCAAACGCAAACTACATGAGCGCTCTAGCCAGGCTATTTGATGCTGCGCAAGTTATAGGTATGTAAATTCACCATTCCTTTCTCTAGCTTGAAGAAATGTCTACTAACATGCTCTTCCCAAAGATCAAATTGCCCGCCAAGTTGAGGACCCAGGCCTAAGACATACATCCCAGACTCTTGTAGGCCTTGAACTCAGCACCCGTCATGCCTCAGAATTTTTCGGATTCTATGCTTGCCGGTTTGCGCTGAATGACATGGGCCTGATGATCGACAAATTCATCAAACGAGGTAGTGAATATGTTCTAGTTTGATAAAGACTAATTGTTGCCCCCTATTTGTGCTTTTTCTTGTTTATGGCTTGATGAAATATGGCTCCTGGTTAGATTATGTAAGTCGCATTTTATCGCGGTGTTCATGGCTTGGCAATGTTTACATAATCTCTTTCCTTTGACGTTTTTGTTTTTTGATGTATATACAATCACCAAGAGCACTCTGCAAGCTGCTCCCTTCAATTTTGGGATCTTGACTCGTTTCGTTGAATAGAAGGCGCTGGAATTCATAAAGTCGCGTTCTCCGTCAAATTATACATCTTAAACGCGTGTCTCGATGGGTTTTAAGCGTGGGAAGCGGCCGTCATCGCCTAGTGACGACATTGAGCCAGCGCTCTCTGAAGACCGTTCCAGAGATATCAAAAGAGCCAGGACTGCCAAATCTTCTGGCGCAGGGAAATCAGATTCAAGCGTCCAGGTCTCCTTGGCTTTAGACAAAGCCCCCAAAACAGATTCCAATGGAGACCCGTACTGGGAAATCTCGCGTCAGCGACGTGTCACTATCTCAACATTCAAAGGACGCGTCCTAGTTAATGTACGAGAATATTACGAGAAGGATGGGCAAGATCTTCCAGGAAAGAAGGTAAAGCTCAGAATGCGCGTATATGAGAGATCCTAGGCTAACCCCCATGCGTACTCTGCTTTTGCTATTTAGGGCATATCTATGACATTGGAGCAATTCAATAGCCTCGTCACATTGCTACCTGAGATCACGACAGTTGTCGAACAGAAAGGCGGCGCGGTTGTTCGACCAGATTTCTCAGGCGTTGCTGCCCCCGCTGCCCCCGAGGAGGATGAGCAGATGTCTGATGTGGAACCGACCGTTCCTGGAAAATCCAGAACAAGCTCCAAATCTAAGAAGGAATCCCCTATCAAAAACTTCGAGGCCACAAGTGATGAGGATGACGACGAATGAATATTATCCGCCTTGAAAGAGTTCCCTAGCTGGGTTGGAATTGGCGGTGCTCTTGCACTACTTACCTAGGCTGGGAGTGTATATGATTCAAATGTTTTACAGCTCGGTGGATGGGCGTCTATGTTGGGAGGTTTATGGAGGCATCTATTTTGAAATGGAGTTCTATTGCACACTTTTAGGACGTTGGTTTCCAACTAAGTCTATATGGTCTAATGTGGATTTTAATCTGATATTCGACAAAATCAAGAATACGCGGCTCGGTGGACTGCTTGGCATGACTATTTTATGTTCAGCTCACATGCTGGTTTCCTGAGTTCCAACTCGCGAAGCCAAAGAGCCTCCTTTCCAAGCAAGTTGAGGGTCAGCTTCCTTTCGAACCACGCTTTCGGTTCCGGGCTTTCCATATCCACCTCCACCTGGAGTCTTGATGATGATACGGTCACCTGGCTCCATCTTTGCGGTGTTTTTCCCTCCTAGATTCACCTGCTTGACGACACGCTCCTCCTTGGACCCTTCGGGCTGGGGCATGTTTCGGACCCAGAGATTCTGTCCACAAGATGCCTCTTCTCCTCCACCCATGCCATAAGGATGGTAGACTCTGCGCTCAGAAAGAATTGATACTTGGACAGGAATTCGGAACTCAATGTCCCTAACTACACCGTCACCTCCGCGGTTCTGACCGGCGCCTCCAGATCCAGCGCGCAAGCTGAACTCTCGGAGTAGAACAGGGTATCTTCTCTCGAAGACTTCGGCGTCCGTAATACGTGTGTTCGTCATGTGGGTGTGGACTCCAGAGGTTCCCTCCCAGTCAGGACCTGCTCCGCTACCACCAGCGATGGTCTCATAGTATCCGAAGCCCTTGGTTTCTTCTTCTCCAGACAGATTGCCACCGAATCCGAAGGTCAGGTTGTTGGTATCACCTTGGGAGGCTGCGCATGCTTGGAAGCACTTCAGGATGACATCCGTAACACGTTGACTCTATTCATGGGTTAGCATAGTTCATAGGCAAATCAAAGCGTATATTTCAACTGCATGACATGTCATAAACA
>JANTQJ010000380.1:0-17098 GCA_032989685.1 Arthroderma sp. PD_2
CCGTGGCGGGAAGTGATTATAATAACAACTCTGATTATGATTGTGATTGTCTATATTACTGCTGCATCCAGCGATCGCATTGTTGATAGGCCATACACTCGCGGCGTGGTTCGAGCACGGAGGGCCGATTACAGGCCGATAATGTTTTGTGTAGCAGCAGTGAGGATCGACGCTGTCATCATTAAGCCCTTTAGGGGAGGGATTTAAATCTAGCGAATTTAACGGCCCAACCGAGTGAAAATGTAAATGTGGCCGAAATTTATCGTGCTCGATATTGCAGTCGTGCAAAGAGGCCTCGTTAACAGCGGTATCATTTGGCAGGTCCAGACATCCCCAGTTAAGGGGCAAACCCTGGCCGAAGAAATGGTTCTGCTCGTTGCATTCAACCTGCTGTTCGCTCTCGGAGACGCACTTCATATCAAAACAGGCCGTAGACTGATTGTCGCAGTGTATGTCGTTACATGGCGGCTCGGAGCAGGCTGTCGACTTATCACAGTCCACAAACCCGTCGCATACGGTGGGACAGCCGGCGGAGCACTGATCATCATCGCAGCATTCCGTGCCGGTACCACATAGCTCGACTGTTGATTGATTTTGAAAAACGCCCTGGTTCCAGCAGCCCAGATCCGCGCAATCTGGAGGCAGCGTCGTGTTGCCGTCAGTGTCTAGGTTCGGCCAATAGCATTCCCAGCAGAATGAGCGTTCGTCGAGCTGCTCAGCCATCTGATATATAACCTCTCAACAGGCAGTCTGGAGCAGTGGTAGTATTCAACGGCGCAAGTTGGGTAGTAGTTGACTTAGTTCAAGAACTTTTCGGCCAGCACGAGTATTGTTGATGGCCCATCCAGATACCGCAAAGAGTCTCTCGAGCGGCGATGATGGCGAGAAGAAGCAATTTGAGGTGGAAGCTTGGATGCGCTTCTTCTTCGTTTTCTCTCGCTTTTTTAGCCGCGGCCAGAAATTCGCAAAAACGATTTCCGCTTTGGGGACCTTGGGGGGGAAGCGCGCTTTCGTCATATGACCCCGCTGATTAGATAAGAGCTGACTCAGCTTGACGTCAAAGAAATAAAGAAGACAAGACGAAGAAAAGTAGAAGACAAGAAGAAGACAAGAAGAAGACGAGAAGAAGAAAGTAGAAGACAAGACGAAGACAAGAAGGAGACAAGAGACGAAAGACGAGAAAAGAGATAGGCTGATTTCATAGCAGAGAAGTGGCCTGCGTGTGGCTTGTCGAAGCTAGGATTACGTCCAAAGAACCCGAGACGGAGTGCTGTCCATCCAAAAAAAAGACTGTATAGCACTTACCTCGCAATGGGAGGCATTTGCTCAAAGTCATCAAACCCAGCCGATCCTTTTGCGCAGCCTGGCCGAGTCCTGGGTGCTCAACCAACTCCGGCGACGACTGCGCCAGCCAACACAAACACACCACTATTACGGAAGAACGAACCTCCCAAGTCTCGCGCAACAGCCGGGAGGACACTCGGCGGCGGTGGGAGTGTGGACGGGACTAGCAGCAATAACGCCCGTAGTGCCGCTGCTCAAGCTGCTGAAGTTTGTCATCTCTATATACCCCGAATGTTAACGAAACTAATGTGGATTTGCGCCATAGGAAAGGGCAGCCAAACTCTCAGCGGCCGCTGGAAAGGGTAAACTGAGCTCCCAACTCGCTGCACAAAAGTCAAAGTCCAGAAGTGAGACACTAGGGGATATGAGTCGAGAGGAACGGGCGGCGAGGGATGTTCAGAGCGCTGAAGAAACTCGGAAGTGGAATTGAGTTCCGCCCGAGTTAACGTGCGAGAGCCTGTTTCTAGGCTTTGGTAGCCAGCATGCTGCTAGGTATCGATGATTTACGCCACTTTGTATTCGAATAGCCGGCCTGATCTTGGTTTTTTCCCTCTTGGGTGGGTGTCTTTAATGAGCGAATGTTTGTATGAGTTTAGTTTTATTTTGGAATGTGGTCTATAGATCTGAAGCTAGGGGCTTTTCGACAGGGTTTGTTTTCGTCTGAAGAACAAAGGGTTATGCCAGGAGTTAACAGGCTCGATATCAGACACGGAAAGTGAATGCATGGTATTAATATAGTTAAATACAGTTGAATCGGCTATGCTAGTAAAACGCATTGGAGAGAGGTGGCAGGCTATTGAAAGACGACCGTGCTGCTGGCTATACAACGTTATAACGACCAGTTGGTGCCCTGGCATCGCTGTCCGCCGCAGCTATCGTTCCCTCCTTAAGCAGTCGCATGAGCTCTCGCATAGCGTTGGTAACCACAAGTTCTGTATCACCCTCAACAAGGATATATAGCTTGGCATTCTCGCCTGCCTGCGGCTCCTTTCCGGTGGGATAGAAACTGCCTTTTGTCGTGATAGATGTCCCTGTTGCTTCCAGGATTTTGGCAACGTTGGTCCGGTTGGTAACAGCCCATCGAGCTTTCTCTGTGACATAGTTAGCAGCTGTATAAACAATGCAATGGGCGAGAGAAACTTACGTGGGAAGTCATTGATTTCAAGCGTAGCATGGAACGCCCCAGCGTCGGGGCCCTTGTTATCGATTGGAACACCAGATCTCATTACACCAGCCTTGTTTAGACGCGCATGGATATCTGCAACCGCAGATCCAACCTTATCAAGTGGGTTTTTGCCCGTGGTGCTGCTAGGTTCTTTCTGGGTTCTATGTACGGTGATCTTCCCATCAAGATCCACGCCCCCTGGTGTGTTGGGAGTTGGCGTTGCGGCAGCGGACGATTGGACGGCGGATGCAACCTTGCTGAACAAGTCCGTCTCCTTTTCTTTCTTTTCTTCTTCCTTGTCTTCATCTTCGCCCTCTTCTCCAGTCTTGTAGGTCTTCCTTTCGCGATTTCGGGTAGCGTCACGCTCTTGGTCAAGTCGCTCCAATCCTTTGCCTCCAAATCCAGACCCGCTTGCCTTCTCTTTGCCCTCTTTGACCTTATCAAGGAAGGCCGTCACCATCTTCTGTATAGCCTCAGGAACTTGCTGGCCACTTTGTTTTAAAGCCTTTGAGATGTCGACAGAGTATCGCTCTTGATCTTCTGTTAGGAAAGTAACTGCCGTTCCAGTATTTCCTGCTCGTCCAGTACGACCTGCTCGATGAACGTAGTCCTCAAGATGGTTAGGAGCATCGTAATTGACGACTAATTTCAGTTGCTTTACATCGAGACCTCGCGCCGCCACGGAGGTAGCGATGAGAATCGGGAATATGCCAGCCTTGAAGTCGTCTATTGTTGAATCTCGATCTATCTGATCCTTCCCGCCATGAATCGACATGCATGGATAACCTTTTCGCATAAGATCGCGTAGCAAGCGATCAGCCGCTTCTTGTCGGTCAACAAAGACCAGCGTACGGGCATCTTCGTTCTCGTCGTCCGAGTAAAGGTTCCCCAGAAGCTCTAGAAGACGGACAAATTTTCCGTCGTCATTACGAACCTCAACAATCTGTGTAATCTCTGGTGCGACAACGCTCCTCCCGCCAACGATGATTTCGACGGGTTTGGACAAGGTTTTCCGGGCAAGCGCTTCCATATTTCGAGGGAATGTTGCGGAGAACAGAACGGTTTGTCGATTTGGTCGAATATTTCCAAGAATTTTCATCACTTGCGGCTCGAATCCCATATCGAACATGCGATCAGCTTCATCAAGAACGACATAGGTCACCCTTCGCAAGTTTGTAACTCTTCCAGAATTTGCAGTGAGTAGATCAATCATTCTTCCGGGAGTGCAGACTATTATCTCCGCACCACGCTTGAGTTCAGCAATCTGGTCTTTGATGGGTGCTCCTCCGTAGGCACAGACAGCTCGGAGGTTTAAGGCTTTCAAGAAAGGCCTGCATTCCTTGTGGATTTGAGTTGCGAGCTCTCTAGTCGGCGTCATGATAAGACTTATTGGGCCTTCCATATTCTCCAACGGTCGTTGATCTCTGATATGACGGAACATAGGGAGAAGGAATGCGATGGTCTTTCCGGAACCAGTTTTAGCTACTCCTATTACATCCCTACCAGACATAATTGCCGGGACGGCCTGGGATTGAATTGAAGTAGGCCCTTCATAGCCAAGTTTGCGTATGACATCCAAAGTCTGGACTCCGAGGCCACACTGCGACCATTTCTGAACTGGCGTTGGCACGTCAACCCCACGGACTTTTATCCCGTCGAGCTCTAACCGTAAATTCGTAACCTCAGCCTCAGTGAGATCGGCAAGGTCAACAGGCTCCGTATAGAAATTCTTTCGGAATGAGTCGTAATTTACTTTCGAGTGATTGATAGAGGGCATATCCTTTTTGCGTTTCGATTTACTAGCCAACGCAAGGAAGTCGTCCGCTTCTGGTTCAATTGTGTTTATGTTAACGTCGTTTTCGTCTCCAAACATAGCCTCGGGCTGCTGATGCTTCAGATTGGATGGCTTCGTGCCACTCTGTTTTGGTGCCGAAGTTTTCTGTTTCAAATCGGACATGAAGGCATCTAACGGGTCAATCTCTTCTTCTGCTTCAACGTCAGCATTTACGGTGGCGTTATCGGTCATGACGACGTCGTTTGTAGATTCTATAGTTTGTCCTTCGTCGTTTTGGTTTTCTTCGGAGGTTGCCTCGGGTTGTAGTCGGCTCTGTTCGCGTTTTTCTGCGGCAGCTCTTGCAGCAGCAGCATTCTCTTCTTCGGTGCCACCGTCCTGCATTAGTGTATCGTCGTCTTCGTCGTCATCGTCGCCTTGTGTGGCACCATTCGCAGAAAACTCCTCAAGGGACGAGTCGGGGAGCTTTAAAAGTTTCTTCCCCTTGGACTCTTCGTCGCCAAAGTTCAAGGTTCTCTTTACGCTTAATTTGTTTGAATCGCCGAGGGCTTTGGTCCCTAACCCAAACCCACTTAAGTTGCCAGAAGTTTTGAGAGGCGCGGTAGCTGTGGTAGCTTATTAGCATTAGAACTTGGTCTCATCATAGATATTGAGGGTAGAGAGTATACTTACAGGATGAAGAGCTGGCACCGGCTGAAGGTTTGTTAGCTACGGTATTTGCTGGCAAAAGAGTAGAGGCTTCAGACACTTTAGTACTACCAGAAACAACCGCAGCCTTCTTAGGCTGTTGAGGTTTTGCAGTGAGCGTTGCAGTTCCTTTTGCTATCCCATTCGAATCCAATCTTGTAACGGGAGGTGTCGATGTGCCTGTAGCTGCAGGAGGTGTATTCACAACACGCGATAGAGCAACCTTCTTGTCAATTTCATCCAAAAGGCCTCTTGCTCCACTAGCAGCAAGCTCGTTCTGTTTGCGCTCACGCTCTGCAGCTTGTTTTTGCTTCCACGCTTCCAACTTTGCTAGTCTTTCAGCTTTCTTTTGTTCATCAGTTTGGACTGGGGTCACACTAGACGCCTGTTTGGAGACCTGTAACGTGTAAGCGTGATGCTGCATAGTAACGACTGTAATTATATAGGGTAGACAACTTACCTCTCGGGACTTCCCGCCGGAGTCCTTACTATCTCGATCTCTGCTACCGTCCCGCCTAGAAGCACGCCTGGAGTCAGCGGAGCCGTCCCTTCGTCTCCTAACCTGATCACGATCACGGGAGTCATCTCGCCTGCCCCGATAGGCCCTGTCACGGCTTCTGCTTCGATAGCGGTAGTCACGGTTGCCATCCTGCGAGCGAGAACGGTATCTGGGGCGCGAACGGCTTCTCCTTGAAGGACGATATGACGTGTTCTCGCGAGAGTCCCGAGCATCTATGGAGCGATCTCGATGCCGGTATAGGTCTCTATCACGGTCTCGGCCTCTATCTCGATGGCGTCGCTAGAATAGAGTGATGGCAACAATTAGAAACCTGCCCATATATATAGCTGACAAGAGAAGGGGGAGAGGGAGAAGCTTACCTCGGGACTGCGGGACCTCCGATACCCCTTCCCCTCATGGCGTCTGCCTCTATCGTAGTTGTCATCGCTTCTGCGGCTTCGTTTCGACGAAGAATACGTGCTACCTACAGGTGATGGTGAGCGAGTATCCCTGGCCATGGTCAATGGCCGAAATCTAACTTTTTAGTTTGCGGCTGTCAAATAGGACACAAACTGGCGTAGGGGCGGTCACGGCAGATGGATACCAACTGTCGAACGGGGTGAGTTCATGGCCGTCAACGGCGATTGCTGTCTATACGGTCGACCGTGGACTTTTCTCGTTGTCTGAAGGCGAAACTTTTGTCTATCGATAAAAAAAATAAGTTGATAAGACATGATTACATAAGGCTCTGAAACGGGCTTAGCGCATCCTCACCCCAAAACAAACCTCAAGCTTGCTTTCTCACGAAGAAGAAGAAGAAGAAGAAGAAGTTCATCGTTGCTGTTCTGTTTTTGCGAAGACAGACTCAGTTGCATTTGGCTCTCTCTCAATCGCATCTATACGCTCGAGCTATCGCCATGGGTTTCAAGCTTGCACAATGCGGGCGGGCTGTGTACCGACGCTTCAATAGTCGCGTGCTGTATGTCTCCAAGTCTGGACTACGCCCTGATACGGCCATTGCTGCCATCGCCAACCCATACGCTGCAAAGTTCCACCAGTCGTTCTCCGTGAACAATTCCTATTCAACTGCTGCTGCTACGCCAAAGACCAAAGGGAAGGCTGCTTCTAAGAAAGCTACTCCTGCACCCAAACGTGGCCGCCCTCCAAAGAGTGAAAAGGAAAAGAAAGCTGAGAAGAGGGCGGCAGATAAGAAGGCAGAGGCAAAGGAGCAGCTGAAGATTCTCAAAATGGCGGCTCTGACACCTCCCAAACGTTTGCCAACTGCGAAGCTCGCCGTCTTCACAACCGGGAAAGGAGTCGGGATTATGAAGCTGGTAGATGAATATAAACAGCTATCTGAATTCCAATTAGAGGTTTGTTTTCATCCACAATAGCTACCTGATTCCCGCTCGTGCTCACACTGTCTTAGGAGCTCCAACAAACTTGTGAAAAGAATATAACCACCAACCGACATAATCTCGAACAATGGGTTGAGTCTCACACGCCCCTCGAGATAAAGAATGCCAATGACGCACGCCGCAAACTCCGCCGCATTCTATCATCCAAGTCTAGAACCTACAACGCAATCAAGGATGATCGACAGGTGAAACCACCTCGTAGCGCTTACATATTTTATGCCGCCGATAAGCAGAAGACTGGAGCGTTGGACCATTTATCAGCGAAAGAGCGTCTGTCCGAAATAGCTCGCACCTGGAATAATGCGTCTGAAAGCGAGAAAGAGGTATGGTAACATCGATTCTACATAATACGCCGTGTAAAGCTAACAGTATTTACAGAAATACGGCGAGTTGAAAGAAGAAGACCGAACTCGATACATCAATGAATATAGGGAGATATACGGTGAAGAGCCGAACTTGGTTGAAACCAGTGAAGCTGAAGACCTTTAAACTCCAGTCTCCTTTCTGTCCAAGTGTGTCATGATCTGTTCCGTCGTTCCTCTAAGGCATTGATGACCTATGTACCTCTCCCCTTTACCCTTTGTACTAGTATCGGTGCTCTGACAGGCTTCTCTTATTTTTTATAGCTCATCCTTACCCTTGTTTACCGCTTGTTTTTTATCGCTGTGTTCTGTTTGGTTGCTCTGTTATGTATTCTATACAAACGCGGTAATGGTATATGGAGGCTCGTTGACATGTTATTCTGTCTCCCCAGACTCGCTAGGATTCTACTGGCTTGTTTACCATCTGATAAACTCTGAGACCCAGGTGAACCTTGGGTCACTTTTGGGTTTGACCATGGTTATCGGGGTTTTACTAGTCGGGAGTGTGGAGTGGCATCCTGTTACATATATAGCACAATTAATTTCGGAAGAACCCATCATTCATTGCAAATAACGTCCAAAAGCGTCTAACATCCTAATTTCATGGCGACTACACAAGTTGATCCATGATTACACGACTATAGCTAGAGTACAGGGTCATTATTCAACGCGTCATTAACTCGATAAAGACAGGCAACGAAAAGGGGAGGAGGACTAAAACAGGTAGATGGTATAAAACATTGCGCTGGGGTATATAAGAGTGAAACGCAATACCAAAGAGACATCATCATTAAAACCAAAAAAGACACCAATAGATACCGGGGACCAAATTCCGGAAAGAAAAACCCCATTCCTCAATGTTACAGCCATATACCCTCCAAACCCGCCCAGGGATATTTTGATTGCACCGCATGATGAACCAGGAAAACAAGACGCACGAGCATAAATAAGAAAAGGTCATAAAATAGAAGTGCATGAGTTGGCAAATTTGAGCATTCAGAACCCGCCGGTAAGTTTCTTAAACCAGCTCGTTCTCTTTGAATTCATACCGCCGTAGCGATTGTCCATATCGCCACTGCTTTCGTTACTTCGTACCGGGTCACGGCGAGATTCGCGCCTTCTGGGCCGTCTATCGACATCAGCGTCAATTCCGTCGATAGGGCGAGATTTCCTTCGCGAGCGACGATGGATTGCTCTCCGTGCCTCTTCATCGGATGATAAAGAAGCGTTTTGGGGCTCCCGTGCGGGATTAGGCATGTCCAGGACTGTCGCGACAACGGGGGGCATCTCCGGGGGATCTGACATTTGAGATTTCACCCAAGAAGAGGTCTTATCTTTGCCGCCATTTACCATAACGGGGTATGGAACTGGCTGCTCATGACGAGATGGTTTCTCACGTCGAGATCTATGGTTATCAGGCGATGTTTTGCGCCGTCTTGGCTTTCCGCCTTCGTCGTCGGTACGGTGGGATCGATGGCGACGACTTTCCTGAGGTGCAAGAGGGTCTTTTGGTGGTCTCTCTGAACGGGACCGGCGATCTGCTTTCTTGTCGCGTTTAGATTCATGAAGGACATCCTCCATTTCTCTGGCATGTCGCTTGTGTCGACGACCTTCACGTTCTGTCTCGCGCGCCTTTTCATCTCGTTCTTCCCGAAGTCTCGCCCTCTCTGCCTTGCGTTTTGCCCTTCGCGCCTCAGCTTCCTCGGTTGGACTGTTGTTACCAGTTCTCATGGCGTCGGTAGTGAAACCTTCACCGTCCGTGTCAGGTCTAACGGACCTCCTTCGGTGTTTGGAGCCGTCCTTTTCTCTGTCCGTGTCCCTCCTTGAAGGTTCATGACGGGAACGCGATTTGGGACGTTCTCGAGTCTCTGGAGCACGAGGGGCAGGCTTTCGAAGCGAAAGGAATCCAAACAGACCTTCAGGCCGTTTGGGAGAGGTGTTGGAACGGCGTAATGGTGTAGGCTCTCTTGGGGAAGAATTGACTATACCAATATCATCCCTACCCGAGACAACTTCAGGGCCTGGTGAGCCCAGCGCCGGGTCACTGCTATGCTTTTTGGACTATTGGTGGTTGAAACTGGTTAGCTAAGGGGACTTTTCATGCCCTGATGCTGGCAGGAAAACTGACCTCTCTCCTCTTCCGCCTGTGTTCTGGGTCTCTTGAGGATCTACCAGGGGGCGAGACCAATCCATCGTCTGGGCTCAACATATCAATGTCGTCGTCAAGCGCGTATGGATCGCGTGGGCCTTGAAGGAATGACATATATTAGTATCACAAGGATTGTTTTCATCGCTGACAAGGATGGAAATCGTACCTGATCGCTTTTTATGGCTTGAACTGTGCTTCGTGCGCTTAGATTCCATGCCCATCATCTTAGCCGCCTTGTCGGGGATATCTGGGCTTTCACGAGGCGTCAAAAGGCCGGACTCGTCGATATCCATAGAGTGTCGTCTGGAAGTAGGTTTGGAAGCAGAAGCTCGCTTGGTGCTCTTTGACCGAGTAGGCGGTGGTGGTCCTGAAAGCATGAAGGGAAAGCTCATACCACGACTGTGCTTTGAAGGCCGAGAAGAACGCTTGTCCTTGTCTGAGCCTGAAGACTTTTCCATCTCCGCACCCATACTAGAGACTTTCTCCCTCTTGGTAGCTGAAGATTTCGATCTGCCCAGCCCAGAAGGTCTCTCCTTCTCCTTTTCCTTTTTCGCCACAGGGGGTTCTCCTGGATCCTTGGGTTTAGACTCCTTTTTAGCAGGCTTCTTTGGGGCTGGTCCTGATTGACCTGCCGCTCCCCAGAGGGCCCAGGAGGCAGCCCCGGAAGTCCGATCAATCCTGGCACGCTCCTTCTTGGCTGGCTTCTTTGGCGGGGAGCCCGACATGGTATCGGCTACATCACCGTCTGGTTTGGCCGTTGATGGGCGGTGAGAGGAGGCAGCGTCCGGCTCCGAAGGCAGCTCTCTCACCTCACCCTCAGACTCGGACAGGAGGTCTTCTTCCGGCACCTTGACTGGCGCAGGAGGCTCCGGCTCGACGATATCAACCAGGTCGTCAAAGGCGCCAGGAAAGCTTCCAGGTACCGAATCACGTGGAGTTGGCTCTTTGGCCGCTGGAGGCTCGACGACGTCGACGACGTCCGGAACGTCCTTGGTCTTTGACTTGGATTTTGATTTCGACTTGGCTCCGGCGGTCGCCTTGGACTTGGAAGCAGCCGGCTCTTTCTTTGAAGGCTTTAGGGTCCTGGTGGACGAATCCTCAGTCGGCTCTACTTCAGGCTCCGGAAGGGGCTCGACGGGCGCGGGAGGCTCGGGTTTGGACTTTTCCTTGGACTTGGAGGTCTCCTTGATCTTTCCAGCCTCTTTCTCCAGCTTTCTGCTCTGCTCGAGCTGCTTGATGCGTTCTGCGACTGATGACTTGCCTGGTGTCTTCGTCGTCGTCGCAGCCGCAGAAGTTGGTCGCTTGCTCGCTTTGTCAGCCGCAGCGCTAGCCCCTTCGAGCTCGCCCCAACCTTCGTCTTCTTCTGCTACATCAAACTTGTCGACGGGAACCTCCTTTTTGGCCTCCTTTTTGGCCTCCTTGTCCTTTTTGGAGTCCTTCTTGGAGGATTTGGCGCTGACCTTGTCGGCCTTACTAGTCGATTTACTAGCGGGTTTGGGCTCTTCATCGGCAAGGTCCAGCAGGTCATCTGCTCCAGCGTCTACTGCTGCTCCCTTGGCTTTGCTGCCGCCAGTACTTTTCCCACCTGAAGCGAGCCCAAAGCTGCTCCAGTACCCTTTGGCAGCCTTTGAAGCCGACACGTCCTCGGTTGGCGTCTCAAGGTTGGGATCGCCAGATACATCAACCACCTCTAGTCCCTTGCCCTTCGTCTTACTTAGTTTGCTCTCCTCGAGGTGCGATGCTTTGGATGTCGACGTAGTCGTTCGCGAAAGGGAGCTTTTCTTTATCGCGCTTGGCCAGGGAGCAGTAATATCGTCCCACGTGTCGGCGATGTCATCGCCTCCATGCTCAGGTGGGAATTCGGGGGGTGTAGGCGCTGGCGGCGGTAGTTCGCTGGCCCCCTTCTTCTTCTTGCTGCCGGTGACCGCGCCCCAGAGGCCCCATGTACTTTCGTCCTGCGCCTTGGGGATGGGAACAAGTTCTCCGGAACCGACATTATCGTCCTGAGGGGACGCATCTATGATGTTTTCAGCGGCCTTTTTACCCTTCTTCCCTTTCGGCGTTGCTTTCTCAGGCTCTTCTGCGGCTTCGGCAGCAACGGCTTTACTTGTCTTGGATTTCTTATCCTTTGTGGGTTTGGAAGTGCCCCAGAGACTCCATGAAGATGGTTGAGCTGGCTCTGGCTCTGGCTCGGGTTCTGGGTCTGGTAGCGCGTCCGGTTCTTCTATAATTGACTTTTGAGCGGCAGCACCCTTCTTCTTCTTTTTCTTTGTGTCGGCAGCTGGTTGGTCGAGAAAATCGTCGTCTAGCGCAAAGGGATCTTTCTCTAGACCCTTACTCGTCGTATCCTCTTCAATGGCGCTACTCTTCTTCCCTTTCTTTGCCTTGGTTGTCGTACCACCCCAACCCCAGCCGCCACCCACGTCAGTAGACTCGACTTCCTCGACGATTGGTGCGGGCTCTGGTTCCGGGTCAGGAAGAGCTGCAGCTGCCCCCTTCTTTTTCTTGTCCTTCTTCTTGGTAGTGGTTGCTCCGGTACCCCAGCTACTGAAATCGTCAACAGGAGGGGGTGCCAGCAGATCAGGCTCGTCCTTCTTGTCGTCTTCGAAGAAGTCGACCTTGGGCAGGTCTTCGGCCGCTGCCTCCAGAGGTGGTGGGTCAGCCGAGGCACCTCCCTTTTTCTTGCGATCCTTCTTTGACAGCTTGGTTTCTTTTACTGGCTTCTTCTCCTCTTCTTTCTGCGCCGATTCCTCGTTGAAACCGTCATCGAATTCGGGGATATCAAGCGGGTCCTCCTTTTTGCTGGATTTCTTCTTGGTACCGGCTAAGCCGAACCAGTCTTCAGCATCCTCAGCTGCACCTGTAGTGTCCAGGGGAGGGTCATCGCCAAAATCAAAGGCCTTTGATGCTGGAGGCTCTGCTGTGGTCTTGCCCTTTTTCTTCTTGTCCTTTTTCGAAGTCGAAGTAAGGCCGCCCCATGAATCGTCGGCTTTGGGTGGATCGTCAAGCAAATCGGCCCCTTGTTTATATTAGCTATAATTGTACGCAATAACAACTTTCTTCTGCTTCCGTTTGGATTTAGATCAACATACCTGCACCCTTTGACTTCTTGTCCTTTTTACCGAGATCATTATCCCAGGAATCATCATCCCCAAAGATATCCGCAGGCTGCTCGCGCTCAGCAGGCGCCGGCTCAGGTTCGTCCTTCTTTTTCTTCTTCTTGTCCTTTTTCGTGCTAGAGAATCCCCAGAAACTATCTGCTGGCTCCTCTTCTTTAGGCGCCTCGACTACGGGCTCAGGTTCGGGTTCAGGCTCAGGTTCGGGAGGTGGCGGAGGCGGAGGTTCAGCAGTGGCACCTTTCTTCTTCTTCTTCTTCGAAGAGGTAGTCGTACCGAATCCCCAACCAGTAGACTCGGCCGCCTTTTCTTCTACAGGGGGTGACTCAACTACCGGTTCTGGTTCCACGACAGGCGTAGGCTCAGGAATAACGTCTGCCACCGCGCCGCCTTTCTTTTTCTTCTTGTCCTTCTTGCTCGTAGGAGCGCTGAACGATCCCCATCCAGCATCTTCCACCGATTTCTCTTCCGCAGGTGGTTCTTCGATGATCGGTTCGGGTTCGGGTTCAACCTCTGCAACCGCTGCGCCTCTCTTCTTCTTCTTATCCTTTTTCGACGGGGTTGGAATAGCTTCAAAGGACTCTTCTACTGATTCGCCGACAGGGTTCTCTTCCTTTGTCGGCTCAGGTTCAGGCTCAGGCTCTGGATCTGCCAGGGCGCCTTTCTTCTTTTTCTTATCCTTCTTAGATGATGTAGTAGCACCGCCAAAGCTGCCCCAATCCTCCTCCACTACTGGTGGTGGTGGAGGCGGTTCCTCTTGCTTGACCGGTTCAGGTTCTGGTTCAGGGTCTGCTGCACCGCCTTTCTTCTTTTTCTTCTTCTTATCCTTCTTCGATGCAGCTGCGGCAGGCGGAGAACCCCAGGCGTCCTCCTCTGGAGGCTTTTCTTCCGCCACAGGCTCAGGAAGAGGGTCTGGATCAGCGATCTTGTCGTCTTTGCCTAGGTCAGCGAAAAAGTCGTCTCCATCAGCTTGACCCGACTCATCGAGACTGCCCCATGCGGAAGTCGTTTTCTTCTTGCTCTTCTTTGACGTGGAGAAGTCGTCCCAGCCATCGGCTGCTTCCGATGCTTTCTCTTCGGGCTCCGCTGCAGTCGAAGCAAATCCAACCGACCCTTTCTTCTTTTTATTCTTCTTTCCGGTCGTCGGCGCAGCGGGAACATCCCAGGCCTCTTCAGTTTCTTTCTCGGCGGGAAAAAGATCAGCCTCTGCAGGTTTGTCGTCAATACCGGTTGTTTCAAATCCAAAGTCGAACCCATCGGATGTCGTTTTCTTCTTGTTTTTCTTGCTACCTCCCCACGGATTTGTTGAGCCTGGATCATCTTTGTTTTCACCACCGGCTCCAAGGTCGAGTTCGCCGCCAGTATTCCAGTCTTTCCCCCATCCGCCAAAATTAAACCCGGTCCCAGACTCCTTTGTCTCGTCTCCCGCAAAAGATAAATCAATCTGCGGCGCCGCACCGCCGTCATCCAAACTGACGTCCTGGAACGCGCTGGGCGGCGGATCAGCAGGTGGGAGCTCCGTGGCCTGTTGGAGATCTGTTAGTCATTGTATAATCATGATATTTCACAGCCAGCATTCAACCCACCTTGCCCTTTTTCTTTTTCTTCTTTGACGTTGTCGTGGTTGTAAAGTCACCCCAACTGTTATCCCCATTTGCATCATCCGCCCAAGAGATATCACCACCAGCCTTGATTCCAAAATCATCATCCTTCGCCTTTTTCTCTTCTTCCTCTAGTCGTTTTTTCTCCTCTTCCTCTTCTATTCGTTTCCTTTCCTCTTCTTCCTCCTGCCTCTTCTTCTCTTCCTCTTCCTCCTGTTTCTTTTTCTCTTCCTCCTCGTCTTTCTTCCCCTTTTTCTTCTTCTTCTTCTTCCCGCCAGCTTGATCTCCCTCGTCTTCGCCTCCGCCTTTATCCCCATTCCCTCCAGGGTCGTCACCACCTCCGCCGGTGCCGCCAGCAGCGTCTCCTCCGTCACCTCCTCCGGCATTGTCTTCTTGGGCAGCGCCGTCATCTTTCTTGGTGTCATCCGCCCATGGGTCTGCTGCCGGTGCCGGTGCAGCCTTTTTTGCACCGCCCTTTTTCTTTTTTGCATGAGCTCTGAATCTGGAGCTGTCTTTTAGATCGAGTGTTATTTTTACAAATGGGTCTTCGAACAGGGAAGATGGTTTCTTCGTTGACAGTTGCCTGGCTGGTGCAGGGCCGGCCTTTGTATCGACCTTTGCTCGAGCATATTCATATTCAGCTCCGGCGTAGCCAGGTGGGAGATCAAGGATGGCATCATCGTAGGTTGGAGGAGGGCTGAGCTCCGGCGTTGAGAAGGCTGCTTCGATTATGGCTCTGAGCTCTTCTATGCAACTAGTTCCCGTATATTTACGATTACGAGTTAAGGAAGATGCCTCCACCTATCAGACAGTATGAGCATCAATTGACACGTAGTGAGAAGAGAATCAAGAAAGCGAAGCACGAAGAAGCAGTAGATGAGAAGAAAGAGTTAATTCGCGACGCGCGCAGTAGAGAGAGTCATTAAGTCATAAAAGTGAGAAACAAGCAAGAGAGCAGAGGGGGGAGGAGGGAGTGAGATAGAGTGAGTGAGTGAATGAGAGCAGAATCGAATCAAAAGAATTTGCGTACTTTCGGCCGGGTAAACCGTGTCATGTATCCTTCCGTCGACGATGGCCTGGTCGACTGTTCCACGAGAGGGGGGATGAAACGGGGTTGCTGTCCTCCACCAGAAGCTATCTGCCTCTCATCACCCATAGCAGTATCTCCCACACGGCTTATCAGGTTCGAGGTGCCGCGCACCTCCACGCCCGCGCAGGTCATGGTGCTGCTGATTCGAAGCCTTGCTGGAAACCGAGTGCTGGGGAGATGGAGAGACGGTCATGAGTCGCACAAGGTACCGAATAAGTAGAGGTGTCGAGTGTAGGTTGATGCCGCTGACGGGGTCAAGGATTGTTCGATAAGCCTTATCAGCGATAACCAGAAAAAAAAAAGCCCTAGTCTATCGCACAGAGAAAAACGGCAGGGAGATCACCAAGTAAGAAAAAGGAACTGTCGACGTCTAAAAAGTTCGATCAACCTAATTCACGCAGCCCGAAAACACGCAGCCTCACGACTCGACGCCCGGGTGGTACAGAGGGTATAAAGAAAGCCGTGAAAAAAAAAAAGGCGATGGACTAGAGGAAGAGCAGGTTAGAAAGGCGAATTGAGAAGAAACGGAGAATTACCTCCCCCAGATCCAGAGCGAGAGAAGAATGGAAAATGGGAGTTGTTTTGTTTTGTTTTCTGGCCGAGGAAGGTCGACAAAATAAATAGTTCCCGTTCCAAAAGCCAAAAGGTAAAAAAAAAAAAGAGAGGATAGGCTGCGGTACAGATGCGCGGGACTCAGTCGGCCTCCAGCATCGAATCACAGCGGGCGATGCAGCTTTCAGTTAGGGCTGCAGCGTCGCAGTCGCGAAGGGATGGCGAGGATGACAGCAAAGGCGCCAGCAGCGAGGAAGAGGCCAGGAGAGCGAGTCTGCGATTGGCGTGAGCATGGCGAATCAAGGGTAGATGGCGGGGGGGATACGTACTGCGACCTCAGGCACTTCTCAGAGACTCGTCTGGCCTGCGCCCGCGACTCTTTATCTGACTCGACTCGGCCGTCTCTTGAGTACTCGGTATACCAAACAATGAGTGATGAAAGAGCAGTTGTTTGTAGTTGTTTTTATTGTTGTATAGAAAAAAAGTTGTAAATAAACATGAACCTTGGATCTTTTTTCGGCTTTTTCCCTCCCGCAGTCACGTGATTCACCGCTACTTGGAGAGGAAGATGAGAAGGAGAAAGCCAGGGGGAAGAGGAGGCTGCATGTATATAAAAGGGCGGATGCGCAGGTTGGGCATGCGTACAGGGGAAAATAAAAATGGGAAACGGGCATGGTTGAGTCCGGAAGAGAGATTTCAGATCGCCCGGTCACCAGCGGCCAGCACATGATATGCAGCAGCAAGGGGGGCCGGGACGAAAACTTTGACTGCCGCTGCAGTTCGTATCGGGATTGAGGGTCGACAGGTCTACATATACAAGGACGGGGATGGGAGGGTACGGTCGGTATTAGATGCGGACTGCTTTTACTGCATACATGTTTGAGATCGGAAGAGAGGATTGAAAGAGAAGAGGAAAGCCGAAGCCGAAGCAGGGAGAGAGGAAGAGGGAGAGGGAGAAGAGGAGAAAAAGAAAAGATGACACTCTTCAACTATGGAGTCGTAAAAGAGCAAAATACCAAATCCCACCACCAGGACGCCTTGTCATGATTCAACCATGCAGAGATAAGAGAGAAAGCAGGTCTTTCGAGATAATAAGGGAGGAATATCATTTATCATAGGGAGAATTGAGGAGAAAGCAAAAGAGGACGGCGAAGTGAGATCAAGACTGAGCGTCAGGGAGAAGGTTGCCTCGCACACCAAACATCTTGCCCGTGGTGGCTGCCACGAACCCGTCGATCTGGCTCGAGTACTGCTCCGCCTGGCAGGTGTTCAGCATGCTCTCCAACCTGCTTGGCTCCTGAGGAAGCTTGAACAGTCGCTGCC
>JANTQJ010000381.1:0-17057 GCA_032989685.1 Arthroderma sp. PD_2
AGCCTATGGAAAGGTCTAAAGATGATAGCCAAGATCACCCAAAATGCCTTTTTGATATCAGCGAAGTCTTCGAGATGCCTCTTTTCAAAGTATATTCTCTCTCCAACGAAAACAAACGCCAAAACGACCGAGGTATAGTTCTCTGCGGTCGTGTCCGGCGAGGTACCATTGCCATTGGCGACCGTCTTGTCGTAGGCCCAATAGCCCCGGAACCTCGCTCTCACGAGCCAACCAACACCCCCCCACGGGCTAAAACAGCATATAGCAAATCGCTCCCAGATTCCCTACCCTCTACACGCTTCAGAAAACTCACTGGTGACAGCCTCGATGCGCAATCCCAAACACACGCGGTTTGGAAGCAAGTTCGCGTTGTCAGTGTACGCAACCTCCGACTCCCTGTCAAGACCCTTTTCGAACACCAAATCGGCACTATCGGTGTGGATTTTGTCGATTCCTCGTCCTCGGCATCCCTTGGACGAATGCGCAAGGGCATGGTACTCGCCGACTTTAATTGTGGATATTCTTCAAATTCCCTACTTTCTTCGCGTCCACTCTCAACTTCCGCCCCGTTCTTCCATGCAGGGTTCATCGCTCGCTTCCCTGCCTCGGATTTCATGACATCGTCTCCTATTTTGGTGTCTGGGGGTACCGCAATGGTGTATATTGAAAGCATACGGGCTGCTGCTCGGATAGTACTTGTCGCGCACGCTAAACCACATATAACTGCATCTTGTGGTATGGAGCCGGAAATATTTATGCTCGATTCTGCAGAGCATAGCCGTGCAGATAACGAGAGTGCCCACGATGCTGGCGAATGTCACGAGGAAGAGGAAGTCAATGTGACGTTCTCTCTCACTACTTCTGTAGAGTGGGTTGAAGTAGGATCACTTATCCTCGCTGTTCCAGGGACGGGCATAGGTGTCATGGCTACACCCCCGTCTTCTTCGTCATGTCTGCCGTCGATAGCTCGAGGATCGGGGCCGACGAGCTCCTCGGGTCTGAAGGGTGTCGTTGGCAGGGTCTGTGAGGTTCTACATGCTTGAAAATGAATGATGTGGCCTGTTTATTAGTTATCGCTTGGATTGTTGCCTATTTGCCTGATACCCAAAAGCCAGCAGAGACGAAGATAAAGAACGAGCGACGAGTGTCTCGGTGTCATTTCGAGTTGGATTTCTTTCTCGTTATATATGTTTCATTATTATTTCGGTTTCTTTTCATTTTCTTATGCTTCCCTTGTCCTCTATCAGTTCGAATGTTTATAGTTCATAGCGTCAATCCAGTATATTTGTCCATAACGCCAGAGTAGCCCATGCAAAGTATGTACCAGGCAATAAACAACCTCTGGCCACTTAATATCTCTGCCTAACATAAAGTACACCTTGTCCTGATCATGACGTTTGGCCAGAAGACGCTTGCAGCAGGCCTACGTTTTATATAAGCAGAGAGAGAACAAGTGGGGAGAACGACTATTTAAATATCCTCCGCAGCAAAAAGTTCACCCGCAGTAAACAAATGACCGAACCCCCTCAGTCACAGGAACACAGCAAGCTACCAGTCAACGGCGTGTTCTCAAGAGCACATCCATATATCATCTGGCCTGAATAGACTACCTGTGCGATCCTGTTTAGAAGCCGACACTGACGTTGCTCTCTTGACCGCGACCTTGACCTCGAGCTTGCGGGTATTTCAACGAACGGAGCCTGACTGAAGACTGACTACCCAACTCTCTCCAAAATCGTTGTCTTCGACTTGCGATATACGATAAACTATCATAAATACAACGGTCTATCCCAGCTAAACGAAGAGGCTCTCATCTCCTGCGCAACTCCCATGGCGGCGTTTCTCGAGGAGCTGTTTTCCAGCATCTTCACCCCCGGTGCAACGCCCACCCTCTTGATCGCGACAAACGCTACCTTCGCAGCCCTCCAAGTCCTCTTCTTCGCTCTCCTCGTCACAACATACAGCATTCACTTTCTCATCCTCTCCTGTATCAGTGGCGCGCTCTGGTACTCGATAAATTGGTTTGCCGAAGAGATAAAGGCAGAAAGCGAACGGCAGAGGAAGCTCCAAGAGAGCAAGGAAACGGATGACAAAGGGTCGTCGACGGATCTTGCCAGCCTACGTGCGAAGAAAGAGGCTTCGCCTGTCGCTCGCCTGTCGGGAGCTACGTCCGATTCAGCTGAGAGCGGAACTGAGACGGAAAGCATACGCGCCGGAACTGTTGGTACTCCGAAGATAACGAGTGCCTCTCCATTAAGTGGTGCCGCTACTGCGAGACGATCTACCCCGTCTGCGTCCGGCGCACAAGTAACTTATACACCGGAGAGCAGCACGGACGAGCTCACACTACGGAAGCCGTCCGGGGATAGCTCAGGATATATCAGCACTGATAGCGAATGGGAGAAGGTCGACGATAAGGATCGATAGATTCTTTTTTGATGAACTTGTTTATGAAATGATACCGATGTTTGATTGATTTCCTTGGTAGATTGAGATTTCTTGTTCGATGGTCCCCCACACTCACTCATATTATGCACCGTATGTATGTCTGTATGTCTTGAGTATATCAGTAATAATTTCACGTTCCCATCCTATACAGCATACTAATATACCCAAACCGGCATTCTTTTTACTCTATAATTCTGGTTCTAGCTTGCATGCTCAAGGAGTTCGTGCTCCTTCGATATCGATTCAGTTGGATAGTTCGTCTGGTTCACAACCAAGCCCGTGTATAGAAACAGAACCAGCCATAGAATTCCACTTGCGATATCCAACTGTATCTTCAACCCTATCTTGCATAAACACGCCTCCATCAGAACAATTTAATATCCAACGCGCTTGTCGCTTGCTATAAGACATCACGTGGTGCTGTTTTTTTAGATAAGGAAGTTCGCAGCTTGAAGAAACAACAATCAACGATCTAACATAAACACGGTTGGAAATTCATGGTGATGGGATAGCTCTTCGGGCTTCACACGGGCTATCATATTTCTGATCCACGCAACGAGTCATGTTTCAGCACGTCCCGTCATCAATTGGCCACAAGCGTGTTTTCGACTCAGTCTTCCCTCCCACCTCGCTCAGCGGCATCTCACCCACCCCCGATGCCACCCCTGTCCTAGGCTTCACCTCTCCCGGCGAGCCATTCGGTGGCATACAAACGTCCATTAAAGCAAACAAACGACCCCCGTCCTCTGAAGAGCCCGTACCGGAACAAGTCAATTGGGATCGAGCATGGCATTCAGCAACCTCCTTTCTTGCGATCCCCGATAAAGGGTTTAACATCAATGACGGCCATGACAGTGACGATAATGTAGGGGACAGGACGCTGCTGAAGCGATGGACACGAGATCAGCCGTCAACGACGATCCGGGATAGTTTATTTTATGTGGGTGCAGATGCGTCAAGGGGCAAAGAGTTGAGGAAGGGCATGAAGGAGTGTGATTTGAAGCTATGGTATATGAGTGAAACGCGGCGGCACTTCTTATTTAACTTCAAAGACTCCCTGGTCTGGGTAGGTGGCCCTGTTTACCACCTGATTCTGCAGATACGATGCTGACTGTCACAGATACTAGAACACGCTGAGAGGAAGGATGTTCTGGCAAGGCTAGTTCGCTATCTCCGCCTTGTGCAGAATATTTATTACACTCCTTTTTTGAAATTTATATTACCGTTATCGGATCCAACAGCGCGGGATACAGGGTTCACAGCTCTGCGCGAGAGTATACACGCTGTTACTACATTTTCGCTCCCAGCCGCTCAATTTTCGGATATCCTTGCTACCGAGCTCACCGCGGCATGCGCTTTAATATTAGGAACTAAAGGGGCCAGAATTGACACTGACCCCTCGGCTACGGAGGCAGGCGATGCAATGGACGTTGATTCAAAACCTAGCATGTCCTATAGTAGCTGGAAGAAGGAACCATCTCGCGACCAACGGATAACATTGATGACTGAAAGCGAACTACCTAGAAGTACAGAGACAAGACATGCGTTGATGCGTCTTCTAGAAGGGCTTCAGGATATCGGACTGGGTGGCAGCAAATCGCAGGTTATATTTGCCAATGTGATGAACAACATGATCACGGAGTTTGTAATATCCTCGTACTCGGGAGAATGGGAGGCTCCCTCGCTCGCCGTTGAACATCTACGGTTATGGATCGGAAATACTTTCGGGCGGCTGGCCGTCCAAGTTTTACACTGTCTTAAAGCAGGCGAGCACCGGACGAAGCAGGTCGAAGATCACCTTGACGTGACATTAAGAGATATAGATAAATGGCAAGAAATTGCTGTTACTAGACTAGCTGCCCTGCGGATCAGCGAGTTGTTCGATATAGTTGTTGAGTGGGACACAAGCAGTGGGGCAATTGAAGATCTGAAGAGCTATACCACAAACCCAATGACACGGCTCTATCTTTCGAGCACGTTCAACACTGCGATATTTCAACGACTTCTCCACCCAGGCGCATCCACCGTTGAAATATTGCAGCTCTACATTGCTATAATCCGTGCACTTGCACAGCTAGACCCAAGAGGCGTGCTACTGGATAGAGTTGCGCGACCTATACGAAGATACCTTCGCGAACGAGATGATACCGTGAAAGTGATAGTAGATGGGCTATTAACTGACGTCAGTGATGAAAACGACAATGACGCAGCTAATCCAGAGACTCTCGTGGAGCTAGCTTTTGAATTAACCAACGCTCGCCAAGCATCTCTCCGCAATGATTCCGGAGAGCTTGACTGGGACGATATAAACTGGGTGCCGGATCCAATCGATGCTGCCGTTGATTATAAAAGATCTAAACACTCAGATGTTATAGGCAGCTTGATAACTTTGTTTGACTCCAAAGAGATCTTTGTGAAGGAGTTGCAGGAATCACTGAGTGAGCGACTACTAGCCAAGAGTGAAAACTACGACCAAGAGGTTTCCGTGCTTGAGCTCCTGAAGGTTCGCTTCGGCGACTTGGCTCTTCAAGCATGTGAAGTTATGCTTCGAGACGCGCTTGATTCTAAGAGGATTGATACGGTTATACGGGCGGACAAAGATTTGGAAGATGATTCCATTTCTAGTATCCATGCCAAGATTTTATCTCGTCTGTATTGGCCAGAATTACAAGAACAGCCGTTTAAGATCCCCGACGAAATCACTTCGCTGCAGAAGAGATATTCAGCTGGCTTTGAGTCTCTGAAACCATCTAGGAAACTGACCTGGTTGAACAACCTAGGCAAAGCAACGGTCGAACTAGATCTCGAAGACCGTGTATTCAAGGACGAGGTGACGACATGGCAGGCGACCATTATACACGCTTTCCAATCCGCTGAGCCGGCTCCAGTGTCGAAAACAGTCGCAGAACTTTCTCAAGAACTAGACATGCCAGAATCCCTTGCCCGCAGCGGCTGTCTATTCTGGATAAGCAAACGTATTCTCACCCAACCACAACCCGACACGTTCACTGTCCTCGAAAAGCTACCCGATGAAGAAGACCCCAGTATCGCATCCCAGCAGCAAAAGCAGGCTCAGCCAAGCTCGGACGCTAATGCTGCTGCTATTGCCGCCGCAGCGGCAGCAAAAGAATCTGCAGAGGCTGCTACAATGGCGAAAATGGACCTGTACTGGCAATTTATCAGGGGAATGCTTACGAACCAAGGTGCCATGCCTCTACAGCGTATCATTATGATGTTAAAGATAGCTGTGCCTGGTGGATTTCCCTTTAGTAGTGAGGAACTCAAACAATTCATGGGCAAAATGGTTTCGGGCGGGAAGCTCGAGATGGTCGGTGGAGGGAATTATAAGATTGTTTAATAGCGATACCTCCATTATTATACAGGATTAATCCATATACCCCCCTTATTGGCAACGTTTTCTACTCCTAGACCGATATACTATTAATTGGAGAAAAGGTTGCCTTTGATAACCGGTATCCCGTTCTCTGTTCACCACGGTTAACTATAGTAAGAGACAAAGATAGGCGTCGTGCATGGATATAACCCCGGGCAATCTTGAAGCATGGCCATGGGTTAACTGACTGTATATAACATTTATAACTTTAAGAAGCTCTCTTCCCCGAAGCATGTTTATATCGAACGATTCTTAAACGTAGACCATCAGGGGACCACCTCTATGTATATAAGTTTCGTTTCAGTTCACACGATAGGTAGTATGGGCCTGAACAAATTATAACGATTGAAATGGTTAAGGTTAAGAAAAAAGGTTGAGGCGAAAGGTAGAAAGGTTAATTAAGCTTAACTATTTACAGGTGGGTATCTTGATGATTGTCGTCTTCCCTTGTTTTCTAGACTTATTCTCTAAACTTGCTCCTTAGGCTGGTTCCCTAAGCTAATCCCGTTTGTTCCCTAACTAGCCTTACTCCTGGACTTATTTGGAACTGCTTGTATGCTTTGACCGTCCCATGAATGTGCTCGAATCCGATCCATCATGTTCGTAGAACTAAAAGGCGATATACCTTTACGTTCCATGTAACCCAGCAGTTGAAGTAACTGACTGGTATGATGTCACAACGATAGCTCAGCATCGCTGTATCGTGCCATCAAAGATGGGGTGACTTTTAAATATCCAATATCCCAGAGATTCTACATGCCTTGGCTGTAAAAGGATGTCGTTTATCACCATGGTAATAGTAAATGATGATACTTGAGTACATGCTAACTCTATTGGGAAATCTTGGTATCTTCGAAGCGACACGGCCGGCTATTTTGGCCTCCAGAGTAAAAGCCAGGAAGAAAAAGGGCAGGAGAGATGTCCTTGGATCTGAGTGTAGAAAGAGACTGCTGGGGGGCTGGGGATCAGGAGGTTCTTATAGACAAATCTCGAAATCTCCAGACTGTGAATAAGGGGCGGGAGGCCTCATTATACTCACTTTCACAATGAAGTGAAACAAATACCAGCAAGCAACAAAAAAGTTTCCAAGTAAAAGTCCGGTTTGGAGGGGGGGAGGAATTGAAAGAAGCCAGGAGGCCTTGAATATGTTGGCTCAAGCCCTGCCCTGCGTGGTCTACCTTGCTAAGCCCAGAGATTCTACAAGGAGTTAGGTGGAATGGCCTTTAAGCTAAAGGAGTTGCCCTACTCTAAGTTTGCTCCCACGGAATCCTACGAGAAAAAGACGGGGGGCGGTTATTCTGATTCGAGTGCATAATAAATGGATAAAAGATACAAACACAGCCGTGAACGTGTAGGTAGTTAGTAGGGTCACCAGTTCAATTGTAATCGTATAGCCAGAAATCCTAATCTAGATAGAAACGTGACCTAGGCATCAAATACTGGGCTCATTATCAATTAAATAGGACCCTTGCTGTAACATTAGGATGCGAGCGAGCAACTCGTCTTCATCCAAGACGGGCAAGTTAAGACCAAGAACTGACTGGTCATCATACTTAAGAAGCCGTCCATCATGTACTACCCATTTGCCCATGGAGACCTCGTTTGCGTCATTCTCTTCTCCAAACACCTCCATATTGAGCTGGACCATCAGCCCTGGGAGTGCCTGCTGGATATACTTCATGTTCTGCTCTGTGCTAAACGTACCGTCGATGAAGAGTCGGAAGAGTCGTATTGTCTTTGTTGCTCCGACCCTCTTAAGCCTTCCCAGAGCCTGCTGCTCGACAGAGACAGGGGCCGAGTCCCAGAAGACAAGGTTGCGGCAGTGACCATGGAGATTCAAACCTGAGCAACATACCCAGAACGAGGTTATCAAGATGCGACATTTGGTCGGAGATCGGTGAAACGCTTCTACCAGCATCTGCCGATCGTGTGAGTTCATGTCTGCTCGATACGAGTGGGCATCCAACTGAAGGAGACGTAAAACCTAAAGCATGCCATTAGATACCAAAGGTCAAGAGGGAGCCGGTTGGTGAGGCTGGGGTTCATAAATACACTCTCTAGCCACTGGACTTGGGCTGGCAAAGTGACAAATATCAACAATTTTTCCTGTCGCAAAACCACAAGTTCTGCAATCAGCTGCAATAGATATCTTAGTTTTGGGGATCCACGGCAGTGGCTTTGTAATATCCCTTTAATATCAGCCGGTAGCGGAATAGAATAAATAGGTATTTCGGGGGTCTGCTCTGCTTCAGGATTGCGAGCATTCTTGCGGGCAATCTGGTTCGACTTTTTCCGTTTCTGGCGGTTAATGTCCTCTAGCATTCTAAGTGCAAACGCGCGACCTTTCCGAAATTCGACATTTTTTCGAAACTCTTTCAGCTTCTTCGCCGTATAGTGCAGTAAGAATTCAAACTCCGTCCAGGAAGTGGCTAGGCTGAGCCTCCTAAATGTCGGGGTGCTCCAGACCACCTCGTCATCTTCATCTTGTTTCATCGTGATTTTGGTCTTCTTCTTTTTCTTCTTCTTGCAATTTTGGCATATGCATTCTTCCACTACCCGATTGTAAGCCATCTGTTCCTCAGGGGTGAATTCGAGATGGACAGAAATGTTTTGCACCGCTGGCAGAGCTTCCCCAACAACCTGGCCATCCACTAAGGACCCGTATGACCTCTTGATCATACACGCCTTCAAGACTTCCCTCATCCTCCAGCCTGCCTCTCCAATATCCTTTAACTTAATTATATGATGCTTAACAGATTCCGATGTGTATCGTAGAACAGATGCAGGATGGTTTGATGGAATTTCCCATGGATCAAATCTTTTCATAAAACCTTTGAGAGCATCAGCCTCCTTAACCTCACTGTCAGAGTCGTATTCATCTCCCATTTCGTAGTCTAGAGTCCAAGGCACGAGATGGAACACCCCAAGCTCATCCAGTGAGCTTTTTGACCAAGGATCCTCAAGAGGTTCTAACTGATAGAGTAGTCCAAGAATATCGGAGAGGCCGTTCCAAATAGGGGTTGCGGAGAGTAGTAAAACCGCCGGTGCCTGCAACCAGCGTAAAGTGGTCGCTGTAAGAGTCTTTTTGTTCCTTATTTCAGGGGCCTCGTCCACAATAAGCCTTTTGAAGAGACCATTGAGCCTAGGCTCCCATTCATCTGGGGGGCTCTTCATTCCCGACCCCACCGCCATCATAGCAGATGTCCAATCCGTAGGGTTATCCCCATCAAAAATTTTATCGTGTATCCACCTTCTGAGGGCAGTTGGCCCATGGCGAGAAGTTAGGGTCCGAAACGAGGTAATTATAATCGTTCGTGCGGTTTCCTCCGTCCGAGCGAATACACTGTGACCTCGAGAGAGCAGATCGCCTAGATACTCTACCCCATTCGCGCCATCCTGTTGTTTTCCTCCGTAATATATTTTAACAATTAGATCTGCCGACATCGCTTTAATTGTCGATGCCCACTGTGAAATCAAATTCGGAGGAACAACGACAAGAGTTGGCTGGGGAATTTCTACCTCAACCTTAGATTCGATGGCGGCCTTTCTCTGATTCCAATGCTATTTCTATAGTCAGCTTAAATCGAGGTCTACTCTCAGCAAAAATCCTTACATATTGCTCGAGGCCGATGGCTTCGAAAGTCTTTCCTATTCCGACTTCATCTGCTAAAATACCGCCTCGGAGGTAGCCTTTTTCAAATTCCTTGAGCGCTTTCACAGCCAGGGGCTGCCAAAATTCAAACTTTGCACTTATCGGCATACCTGGTAAACGAGGTATACCTGGGTTTGGAATCCCAAGAGCCTCGCATGCCTCTCCATGGCCCTGGCGCTGCAGTTCTTGATTATCAATCCATTTTTCCTGCTCTCGATACTTCTGGATATCCTCGTCTGTCAAATCATGAAGTATGAAATCGTCTGTTGATGCGTTCTCGTCCTCGCCCTTGTCCTCTGCCTCACCCTGATCTCTGGACTTCAAAAACCACTGAAGTATATTAGTTAAATTTAGTATATGGTAGGGTGGGACGCACGAACCCTTATACAATCTTCCTCAGAATTGATTGCCTCATGGGAAATTTCGCAGTCGCTCTTAATGGGTGATTTTCCACTATCAGATGCCTCTTGGAGGGTAACCCACAACCAGTATCTCTCTCTCAAGTCACACTCTAAGGATATCCTTTCAGCTACCATAAGGTCGTATAAAAGTTGTCTCGACGTAACCTCAGTTTCAACGCTCGGGATAATGGACTCCAAGAGACCTTTCTCTGTGGTGAGCTCAACCCATAATCTTTTTTTTGACGTTGCAGCATGTTGTAGGAAGTGTCCGAAAGAGGCCCGAGATATAGAATCCTCGGAGACACTCAATTGATCAATTCTATATCCATGCTTTCCCAACTCTAACCCATCATCAATCTTCTTCAAGAGAGTTTCGTACGTGTAGGCGACTAAATCCGTAATAACAATCATTGACTTTTGATCTTGGTCCTCAAGCTCAGGTGGAATATTTGTCCATACGATGCGAGCAGCTCCTCTTTCTGGGTTGGTGGGGATGATCGGCTTGTCTTCGATTTGCCAGTCCTCGAACTCGCTAGCGACCTTCGCCCTTTTAGTTGGTCTTTGAGCAAGAGAATGGTCCAGTTTCAATCTCAAGATCACCTGCCACGCTGCAAAAGCCATTTCGAGCTCGTTTAGGTTCCTTCCGTAGAAGAGCCCGTGTCGGTCTGCTTGGTTTACGGAGAGAACCTTGCAGAGGAGCCTCGCTTGCCAGTCAATGGACTTCCAAGTTGATTTATCTGGAAAGTCATCGGAAAACTTCCGGTTTCCGCCAGATTCGCCGTCGGTTAGGTGCTTTAACACATGGCGGCATTCCTTTAGATTCGGCTTTTTCCCTTTTGATTGCTCAGGTTCTATCCATCCATGCAAATACTCATCCCAGTAAGGCTTGCATAATTTATCCCCCATCCACGCCTGGAGTGCTGAAACTGTGTCGAATTCAAGCAAGCAGGCAAGTTTGTCCAGCGACTGGTATACCGCGGCAGTATCCATGGCCGAAGTCCTCAAATAGACACGCGCCCCAAGCCTGTGTAGATTTATCCACACCTTTACCAACGTAGCTTGCAAGAAGTGAGAAAGTTGGGTTGCTCACCAAGTGAGAGACAAGAGGAGTGCAATGCAAAGGCTCTCAAGGTTGGTCTCCTTGGTTTTGTTTAGAAGGGAATCTGATTATTGAGACAGGAATTACCGGAGGGAAGACATCAACGTGATCCCTTTCTGTATCGCGAGTAAGAACCTCAAAGATGTAAAGAGAATATACGAGCTGTAGCGATAATGGAGGAGTTAAGAAATTGCATCGAGAAGATATATTTTCTCAAGGTATAAATGGGTAGGCAGAAAATAAAGGGGTAAGAGAAGGTGAGATATGTCTCGAGGTATAAATAGGGAGGCTAGAGAGCATGAAAGTGAGAGAAGGTGTCGGAAGTGGTTTCTGCGAAAATCACTTCAATTTAGATCATGTAGAGGCATGATCATGCAAATAAGTTAAGTCATGTAATAAGTCATTGTCCAGATGCTGGTTGCTTAGCAACAACTTACAACAAGCGGCTTGATGTAAGGCGAAAATGAAAAATCTTACCTGATGTAAGGATGGCGATATGAGAATTGCTTCCTGATTTGCTATATAGCAACTGTGTTCAAGACTAGGATGACCTTCTCTAGAACCAACCCCAGACAGCGCGGCAGTTGTACTCGACGGGACCCTTACGAGTCACAGAAGGATACCGGATCAAGGATTATTTGTCATTCATGGAGGCAAGGCAGTAATATGAGGGGCAGTGATATAAACAAGCCATACTAGGTGCGGGGGAGGCGTAGCAAGAGCAGCATGATCATAGGATGGGAATATCACCTATTGGCTTAGGAATGCCCAAGTTGTGGGTTGATCATGCGCTGTTAGGCTGCCAACCGGCAGTGCATGAATTGCAAGGCCCCCCAGCTTCTTGATGGAGTGGTGGATGCAGTGGATAAATAAGAGGCTCTTCCTCTCATCTCAAGCTTGTAAGATGGCAAGAGTTCCTAAAACATTATCAGACTGAGCTCCTTTCATCAACCATTCTATCCATCTATTGACAGTCCCAATATCCCATATCTCATATCCTATGGATTTAGGATATTACCTCTAGCCTCAAGATGTAGGTGGAATAGCACACTTGCCAGTTTGACGGTTACTAACAACGCGAAGAGTTCAAAATGTCCAGTGAAGAAGAAAGAAGGTCTCAGGAGGATGCGCAGGCAGCCGCTGCAGTGGCTGCGGCAGAAGCCGAAGCCGAAGCGCAAGCTCAGTTGCAAGCGCAAATGCAAGCAGAAGCAGAAGCAGAAGCTGCTGCTGCCGCCGAATTAGAAGCAGCAGCGCGTGAGGAGGCGGCACGCCAGGACCGGGCGTCTGTTACCATATCTCTTCTCGACTCGGCAACTATCCAACAACTGTCATCATCCGGACAAAGAGCCAGACGCCGTCGAGGGTACTAGGCCGGCGATGGATGAGTTTATAATTTATTGGGGAAGGTTGGGCTCAGTTCATTCCTATCATGTATGGGCAACAGGAAGCTGAGGAGCGAATATCCGAATCGGTTTGCAGACAATAAGACACTGTATGACATTCTATTGGAAGAGCCTGCGTATCTTGTCTTCGTATACTGCCTTATCCTTAAGCTTCGTCTCTATAACTTCGTCCGCATCGACAGCCCAGTACTTTGATACAATGTTGGGGAATTCCAGGGTAGTGCGATGGGATGATGTAAATGATTGCTGGATATGGTCGCGAAAGATATTAAACAGCCCTTTGGGGCTATCGAGAGCTTGTAAATACCAAAAAGTGCCAGTTCTCAGGCCTCTTCTCATGATGCTTGTCCGGTACAACTCGACGTCATTGTTAGGGCCAAAGCCTTTCTCTTCTTCCCCGAATATGTCTGTGAATTCCTGGTAGGCCTTGTGAAAGCTATCGAGATGTTCACCAGTAATCTCATCCGCGAAGCGACCAGTCAGCCACCATGGGGGGCAGAGATACTCTACCGGAAGAGAGCATGCCCACTCAAGATCGATCAAATATTTAATATGCCAGTCCTTATCAACGAACATATTGCTTTGATGAAGGTCTGTGAGTTGGAAAAAGAAAGGCCCGCGACAAAGATCCCTCCTTGTAAGGGCAGAAAGGGCTATTCGCATGATAGCTAGGTTTGCCATCTGAGCACGCCCATCCTTTTCATCAATTATGGAGTTCGGCTGATACCGTATCCGGTTATCGTGATAGGCCAATACATCGCGATAATATGAATCAGCAGTGGTATACGTCGTCCCCCGGTCAATATTTGTCGGGATACCTTCGTTCTCGAATTGGTGAAGTCGAAGAGTTAACGGGCGATTAGTTAGGTGGATTGAGCCCTTTGAGTCTAATGTCCAGGACCCGATGCAATGTAGCGGTATACGGCTCAATGAAAGCATAATGCGAGAAAGTTCTTTAAATAGTGTTCTCCTTTTGTCGTCATCATGGCGCTGCTCGTCCCATGACCTCGATAGCATCTCCACACCCGGGTCATCAATATATTCCATAAGAAGGTAACCATTCCCGAGAATATTTTTACGATCGCGAATTATATAATGGCAGGTTGGTGGGTATCGAAATATCCGTGATACTTGGCGCTGGAGATACCAGATTAACCTGGTGGTCCAATGTACGTTCTCAGGCTTTGTGAACTAGAAGACAGCTATATTAGCATTTATGAAGCTGGCATAAAGGAAAGCTGCTTGTGTAACATCATACCGTCTGGCCGTCGGCAAACCCAAACCCCCACAGCTGAGGTATAGGAATATCGGGACAATTTTCCTGCATCCATATATATGTAGCTGCCTCACAACGAAGCTTCTCATCTGCATTTCCGGGATACGCTGGCTCTCCAATCTTATATGGCAAAGGAAACCTAACCAAAACTCGTTTTCCAGGACTTTTTGTCCGGTTATCAATGTAGACAGGTATACAGACATTGAAGCTACCGTGTAGCCACTCATTCACCGCAGAGACTCGGCATTTTTCTGGCGGAGATAAGCCTAAGTGGAACGAGACAAGATCTTCAATTTCCTTCGAGCGACTATAGAACCATACGAAGAAGTCTATGCGTTTTTCGGGATAACTGAGATCAAGTAGTACGTTGTCTTCCTCCTCAAGGGCGGCCTCCAAAGTAATAGTACCCCGAAGGAGGGGAAGAGTATCAGGAGCTTTAGTATTCGGTGTTTCAGTGGTCTGTAATTCAGTTGATGGTACTTTGGTAGATGTTTCAGAAGTCGGATATTGGGTAGACTGTTCTTCGATAGGTGATATGTCGGTCGGTTTTTGAGTAGTGATTGGTTCTTTAGCTCTCGGTTCTTCGGTGGACGCTGTTTGGGTATATGATATTTTCCCCGTCATCGCATCGGGAGTTGTAGTGTTAAGATCAACGAGGCGTAAAGGGCTGATGAAGAATAAAACGCGTTCTTTGTATCTAGAAGGTTGACATTAGTTTTAGCTAATCAATGAGGCTGAAAATTAGTCATCATATCACCCCTGAACCAACAAGGCAGCATCAACAAAAGGGTAAACGAGCTGACAATGAGCTGGTAAACTGGTAATTATAAGGATCGTGACACTCCATAGGTGCAATAGATGGTAGGTATCTAGTGAATCTAGGTATATACGCATAAGTCCAATATCAACCCCGGTATATCAAGATAGATCCGAACACCCATCCCATGACCCTCTATATACGTCTAACCAGGCAGTCCCCATCCTCTAACTCTTCTAAAAACAAAAGGCTTATCATTTCGAAGAGTAAACTCAGCCCAGTCATCCGTGAGCTGATTATAGCTCCAAAACCCCTTCCATGCAAGTTTCGTATTCTTTGATTTATGCGATCCCACGGACCGGAGGGCCAGGTGCATTGTATAAGTATACTTCGATCCCACGCCTTCTGTCTCGATGAACAGATCGCGTGGATCAGGCGTGGAGGAAGAAGATGGCTCTTTTTCTGTTGCTTGTCGATAGGTAGCTGGTGGAGGTTGGGTGGTCGAACTTGAGCCTGTGCCTGGGTTTATAGCGGGCGATGTAGTGGTTATTGGCGGAGTGAGTCTCCATCGTCCGCGTAGGGTATGCTTCAACGCAGCTGCGGCGGTCGGTGGTATCGGGTTAGCCGTCGATGTTGTCTGAGGCACTGGAGCTGGGGTCTCTGAGTTATGTCTTGCATGTTTCCTCGCAGCAGTACTCGCGGTGAGGACCTTGATATTCTCTCTAGTGATGTGTGGCACGACCTCGATGGGTTCGGCGGTACTAAGCAACGACAAGACAGTACCGTCCGGATAGAAACGTAGATATCGGTAGTACGTCACTATATGAATGGGCGTGTTCCACGAGACGCTCTGCATAGCCGAGTTCGCACCGGGACGCATATAGTTGACTGTACTGATGTAGATACCCGTGAACCGCAGCCGAGGGAATGCCTGGAAGACATGCGACCAGCTGGTGAGCGGCTTGGGTATGGTGGCCGTTAATTGGGCAGTGAACGGATGAGAGTGCACAACCTGTGAATCAGATTCTGAATCAAGCGTATATGGCTCTTCAATCGGCTTCCAGTTAACCTCACAGGCGAAATAATAATGCATAGACGCGAGCCCAAACTCGTGACCCTGGCATAGTCGACGCCATATATGCTGTTCATGCGCAACATGATATGCCAGGCGCTTACAGACAAGAGATAAGCGAGCGAACAGTGCCGGGTCAAGGATGGCGACGTGTTTGAGTATCTCTATCAACACCTCTGATGGAAGATGCGCAATAGGACATGGTGGAGGGGGTGTGTTTTCTATGATTGGCTCAGCCTGGGGGATGGGCAGGTTAGCAAACGAGGATATAAGCAGCTTTTCCCCGGTCGTTGATGCCGCTGTCTTAGATGCTGATGAAGACGCTGGCACTGCTGCTGGTGCATGGTGTTTGGCATGTGCATAATGTTTCTTGCTATACGCCTGGTCGACTTTTGAATCAAGCTATTTACCGTTAGCATCATCTAGATGTCTGTAAGATAAGAATAGACAAGAATATACCCTATAAGCCTTTCGATATAAGTTGAGACTATCACCCAGTCTCCCTTGATCCTCCTTCTCAATCGCCTTCTCAAAATGCTCCAATGCTGACTGCGGATCTTTCTCCTTCTCCCTATCGACCCCCAGATCCAAGGCCCTGAACTCCCCGTCTAGCTCAGACGTGTCGGCCTTGACATGACTATCATCTGCCTCGTCTGCTGGTTCGTTCGGTAGTTGTACCTGTGGCTGTGATGGCAACGGCTTCTTCCTCTCTGGCTGTCTTGCGTCTTGCGCGGGCTGGGCAGCCGGGTGTCTAGTCCTCACCTCCTCCAACCATTGACGGCGGAAGGACTCTAGCTCATCATTAGCCTTTGTCTTGTCCATCTTTACCTCTTCTATCTCTTTAATTTCTATCTCCTTTCCGATTATCCTCTTTTCTTTGCTCTCTTTGCTCTTCTTTCTATGACTGAAGTTCTGTGATTACGTAAGCTCGATCTGATAACCGGATTAACTAACGCCGGGCTCCGAAACGGCTTATCAATCTCGGAGTCTTTTTTTTTCAACTTCGATTTAATCCATGACAGCATCGACATCCAACTTGGCCAACTCACTTCTTCTCTCTCTTCTCTCTCTTTCTCTGGACTCTATAACACTTGGATAGTATCAGCATATCCATCACCACGGCATAGACACTATCACAGTGGATGAATGCCTACACATGACGCTGAGTCTGCGGGTGCCTTGAGCACCGGCACCGGCAGCACCAACTTTGACTCCAACGGCGCCGAACAGACACGGCGTGAGACCGGGATAGACACCAGCACACAGGCAATGGCATCCAGACCCAGCAGCAGTGCCAGTATCAGTGCCAGCAGCAGCGAGAATGACGGGTCGGCGCAATACAGCAGCATCTCGACCAGCCAGAAGATGATATCCGCCACATGGGGCAGTCTCCTTACATCACTCCTAGGTAGGACTCGACCCCTCATTCCTCTCGTTTATGCCAAAGATATATAGCTAACTGTCCGTAGTAACACCCCTGGACGTCGTTAGAGTCCGTCTACAATCTCAAACACCCGTAATCAGAGCCTCACTACCATCATCAACAAGCCTACCT
>JANTQJ010000382.1:0-17032 GCA_032989685.1 Arthroderma sp. PD_2
ATCTCTGCGCAATCTTGCTAGCAGCATCCAACATCCTCCCGGAGCGATCTCGAAGCATGGTAACGAGTTCCAGGGCTTTCATGCCTCTTTCCTCGCCCTCACGACACTCAATCGCAAGCAACTGTAGGAGTACCTTGTCGATATCAACAGCCTTCCTCCTCAGCTCAGTGTCCCCAGCTGCGCCAATCTCAGAGGCGTTGATGCAGTCTTCCAAAAGGGTAAAGTCCAAGCTTGTCCGGACAAGAGATTCCTGCAGTTTCTTGTTGTTATTTCTGGCGATTTCTTCCGCATCGTCCATTTCGGCGTCTCCATCTTTATTGGCCTTATCTTTTGAAACCATAGAGGATATCGGTATCTGAAAGTCGAACTCGGTGAGGAGAGGTCGAGGGAAGTAGGGATATTTATCTCCACCCTTGAGGATGATGCAGTGGAATACATCCTGCGCTACGGCAACGGGCCAATAGGTTTCTTCTTTCCGACCACTTGCAACACGCTCAAGCAGCTTGGTATCGAGAAGGGGTATCCAGCGGGCCTGTCCTGGTTTGCGCCAGTGCTGTAAAACAAGGAGAATCCCTGAGCTGTCGTATATGCAGGGGTCCTGGGTTATGCATATTAGTCAACAGCGTTATTACAAGGTATATCAGGAGTCATAAATATACATACACCCTTGTCTGAAAAGAAGACACTTTGCAGCTGTGTACCTCCTGCTAATGCAACAGTGTCTTCGTTTTGGCAAATCTCGTCTCGTCGAACGTTTTCAATCGAGTATTTCAATTGTGCGACTCCGTCACTGCCCGCTGGACCGTTACCAACGGTAAAAATGTAGTCTCGCCATGCAGCACATGTTACCGTTTGACTCTTTTGTCGGAATACTCGATATGGAGTCCCAAACAGGGTATAGATTCGAACATAGTCCGTGGATGTTGTGACTGTGATATATGAATTGCTCAATGCAATGGCTACATATTATGTTAGTAAACGTAAAGGAGATCCATCAATGAGGGAAACAGAGCCGTACCTGTAATCTTTTCACCTTCCGGGAGTTCAGTTCGCCAATCCGCTCTTGTAGTCCAAGATTCATGCGGCCGATAAAATACCATAGCTGGGCTGCTGGATGTGGGTTGACATGAGAACAGAGTTCCCTTTTCATCTACAATAGCCAGTCAGATGGATTTCTTATTTTTCGGTGGAAGGTTTTCTACATACTTAGGCAAGCCTTATCATAAAGATAGGGGTCTGTGAAATGGAAATCGCGGTATCGTTCTCGATCATAGAATTCAACCGTGACAGTATTGTGCGTGTCTTGATCAACAGTCCATACAAATCCTATGAGGTTCAAGGCTACATGTTTTTGTTAGACAATAACAAAGCAAAATGGATATTTTAGAACTTACCAAGGTATCTCCTACTGCCTCTCCAAGGTGTACTGCCAGGCTGAAATGGCTCATGTGAAATAGTCTTCCAGGGAACAGCTGACCTCCGTTTAATATCATGGCCGAATAGCTCGTCCATATGGGTGTTGCCCCTCTTTCCATGTCCGTTGATGACTTCAGTGTAACCGGCGCCATCGTCATCTTCAACGAAATCGTCTTCATCATCTGCTGGTCCCAGTATATCATCAAGAGAATCAGGGGTGCCTCCCCTCTGTCTGCTTCCGCTATTATTGCTCACGTCATTTTTTTGTGGTCTATGAGAGATTGCAACTCCTTCACTAGAACCAATTGAGAGCAATGGCGCCACCTCTAATGTCTTCGATAGTAGCGATCGATGATCCAATGGCACAAAGTCATCGTAGATAAACAACTCTCCATCTGAGGTCGTAAAGGCAACAGCGTTCTGAGTGGGGTGCCAACAAAAATTTATAACGTTCGGGATATCGTAGGACTGTATCACTTTCTGGGTCCTCGCTTCCCATAGGAGGATCTTCCGGTCTGTCCCAGCACTCGCGAGCAGTGCTCCATTGGGTGACCAGGCAAAAGAGGTAATGTCTCCGTTATGTCCATCAGAGAATTTTCTCTGCTTAGTCCAATCCCTACTTGATATCACAGTGATATCTCGCGTTGCCTCTACCGCAGCGAAGGCAGTTCCATCCGGGTGCCATACTGCGCTTGATGTTGCTTCGTGGTCTGTTTCAAGTCGTCGGATCACCCCATCGAGTTTATGTACCAACGTAGGCTCTGTCTCGGTGATTGAGTAGATGTATAATATTCCATCGGAGCAAGAAACTGTGACGTAGCGGCCACTTGGATCGAAAGTTACATGTTTAGCCCCCTTGGTCTGATCTCGTAAATATTTCACCTCAGTAATATCGTTAATATTCACAATTTTGACGGTAAGTTCACTGAGGAGATCGTAAAAAGTTAGTGGGGTCCAGATTGCGTTGCCAGGTTCCCAAGGTGTAAAGATCATCTAGACTTACTCACTAGCAACCGCAACCCATTCCTCGTCCTTGGAAATAGCCAAGTCACGGACTGGCAAGGTGCAACGAACCAAAGGCTTATCCATCGTGCCTTCGTGGAGCTTGTAAAGCCAAACAGTGCCATCTTCGGAGCCCAATATTATTGATTCGTTCTATAGATCATGTTAGATAGGCTGATGCGAGTGTCTCGAGGTTCCATAAAGGGGGCAACCTAAACAAAAGAAGCTCGTAACGCACAGTTGCTGCAATTGCCAGATGACTTTCAACCCCCTCATCGATTGTCTTTGGTTCGCCATGCTCGCCAACTGAGAATACACGGATTGCTGAGTTAGATCCGCCGGTGATTACTTGTCGGCCGTTGGGCGTATAGCTTAGAATCGTAGTTCCGGGAGTGTCTAATATTCAAATCCGTTAATGTCTGTATCCGAAGATAGCTGTAGGGTATCTGAAATCACATACGAGCCGGCCTTCCTCGCAAGGTGTTGCCATCTGGAGCCATGGAGGTTTCGATAGAGAGGATGTAAATTTAGGTTATGATCAATGGAATGACAACGAATGATCACGGCATATATGTAGTTCAAAGCCTGTCGAGGAGTAATTCAAAGGTTGTGGTCATTCTCTTGCTAAATTGAAAATCAATCAAGTTGAAGCGCGTCGCGATCGCGATTCTTAGTCATCAGCCACTTTAAAGTTCAATGGAGATAAGATAAGATATCGGAGATAAAGCGTTAAAAAGATAAGAGCCTGAAAAATACCTACCGAGATACCGAGATACCTATTAAAACAGAAAACGCTCACGAGTATAATAGGTAGATGCTATGTATAAATATGTACAAACTCCAGCCCTAGGTTCTCATTTTCAGCTTGACCTGTATATCCTTGGGTTCATCCACCAAGCTCCCACTCCTTCTACTAGGCACTTTCCAACCTTTTCCATTAGTTGGCTCAATATCCCATGTCACTAAAATCGCGGCTAAAATCCCAATAACTTTCCTCTGTTCTAACTTCCAACAGGTAGAAGCCGGGTCATCCCATCCTGTTGACCAGACTTCCCCTCCCTCTGACGCATCTTGCGAAGACTTCTTTTCTTCTGCTGATATCAATGGCGATGTGTTGTCTGTTCTATCCTCGCCAGTACCATATTCGGGTGTAGATTTATCTAGGTGTCGCCGCAGATCAAATTTATCCGGTGACTCATAGTAAAGCGGGTCCATATTCCGCAGTGAGTGCGGTATAACGACAAAATCACCTGCGGACAAATGATAGGTCTGAGGTTCTCGAGAGGCGAGAGAAGCATCAACCTCGGACTCATTGAGGTTGATATCGGATGTGATTTTTCGGTAGGTGAAAGGGGAGGAATATAGCCGATTGGTCTCTTTTTGAGTGGCTGTGAGCAAAGGACAAGATCCAACGAGCTTATCAAGATCCAAAGATACCCGTGGCGGTTCTGGCAAGCCAAAACCCGTTTCTTCAGGTTCCGAGCGTATAAGCTTAGCGTAAGGGGCAATTTCACTCAAGACCTTCGCATGTAATTCGGCATCGGCCAAGAGGTGTACGAGGTTCCAGAATATTAAAGCGTTCGCTCTCACGGTAATCGCCCAAAGTAAAGATAAGTCCTCTGACGCGGCGTATTGAGGAGAGTAGTCTTGCTTGATGCGTGATCGCATTCGAGCCTGAACGGCTTCAGAAACATCATCCAAATCCCGCCAAAGAATCTCTGGTTCCTGCCCAATTTCTAGCTGACTAAAAACAACGTTGTGGACTGTTAGGCATACTAGGAGACGGCGTCGAGCAAGATATGCACTAACAAGGCCGGGGAATGGGATCCACCGTTGGATACCAAGTAGCATAGCATTAAATTTGCTATTAAATATCGAAAGATCGGGTAAGATGTTTGGGTAAACATCAAGCAGAGACTTCCCCATCAGCAGATTAATGGAAATCGACCCAACAAATCCTCCAATTAACGAGTATAGGTTAGTTACGCACACTCTCTCGCCGTCTTCTTCATCTCTGAGAGTGACGCCACTTATCCTTTCCCACGGATACTGGTCAACAACACTGGACGTGAACGAGACAAGGTTAGGGGTAGCTCGTTCAACTTCCTTCGCCAGCAACGACGAGAGGTCACCTAAATGCGGCTCCTCGGCCAGGAGCTTTACCCACTCTGCCGATTCACCATGGCAAGTGCCCTCCCGCCCAGGCTTGCGCATCGTCTTGCTTGATCCAAAACCATTGTCCATCAAGTAATTGATGCATGGCTCTACTGAAGTGGACTGCCGCTGCTTGAACAAGCCTTCAATCATTGATGGGGTGGTAAGAACTACATGTCTCCTGCCCCAACAGTAGAAGTTGAACGCAGCTCCACGCTTAGGTAACCTGGTCTAACAGGTTAATAAAGGCTGTCCTGGGGAGTTAAAGAGATGCAGGGGTTGAAATGGATCGAGATCAAAGATTAAAACCAACCGGGCATTGAACAGTAGTCTCTTGCGGAGGAACCCTAGAGAGAACCAATGGCCAATGTAAGGGACCCAATAAGGAACCTTGATCGGGGATATTGACCCATCTGGATATCTCGCTCGAAGTCCGGGTAAGCTGGTGAGCTGGGTCAAGATTCGCGTTAAGATGCATATCACAGCCAAAGCTCCAACCACCTTCCAGAGGCTCAGGTGGGCAAAAAACTCCCCAAGAGCTCTGATAGCGAGCTGCGGTAAAGAAATGGTCTCGCTCTCCATCTTTTCCTGCTGCTTCTATCAAGAGAGATATAGAGAAAGGGAGAGAAAGGCGCGAGTCGCGGAATCTCAAGCATGAAAGGAAGTCGCAGTTCAAGGTTAGTAAGCATATCACATGATGTTGATCCTTTCATGACTAAGCTTTCCCACGTGCCAAGGGAAGCCCTAGTTTTTATAGAAAAAGAAAAAGTGAAAAAAAGCCCCTGAGTTCAACGCCCCGAACCGCCGAACACAAAACCACTCAAAGAGCAGCCGACTAGGGAGGAGGCGAAAGAGAAAATCCTACCTCGGAGATACCTCAGGGTCAAGGGGTGACTCCCAACTGTTACCTGCAGCAGCGTGGTTGGAAATGGGCCAGACTAGCGAATCACAGAGGCAGCGACTCCACTGGGATGTCTCAAAACCTCATCTCCAGAGCCTCAACTTCGCTTGACAAAGCTTGCTCTTAACGTCAACCAGATATCAAATGGGGGCCCAAGGGCGTCGGCTACGCCCGTGGTTGGTCCTACAAATGTTCCTTGCCCGGGCCTAGTCTGGATCCAGAGTAGTATCTGGCTTTCAAAGGCCCCTGGTTGCGCCTTGGCTACACTGTGATACCATGACTGATATCTGGGAGTGACTATTTTTACCACAGAGTGGGCAAAGTACGTGAAGACCATGCGCAAGGATTGCGGAGGCAACAAAATGAGCTAGCTGGGGGCAGAACTGTCAGAGGGCGTGTGCCCACTGCAGAATGAATACTTTACCAGGCGTGGCGCCCCTCTGATCCTATTCCTTCCTTCATATTTTTCAGACTTTGGTTATAGCTGCTGTATCGATGGCGGCCCTGAAGTTTCTGCGCGTTTGCGCTCTCCTCCAAGCTCTGGGCAATGCTCAGGCATTCGCGCCTCCCTGGACTGTCACCCAATATTTCGAAGCGACTGTTTACACATACCCGGCAAGGACAAGATATTATGGAACGTACCCAGCTTCTACAACCACTATCACAACAGATGTTATCCCGACGGTTACTTCTCCTCGGGCCACAACAACGATCACCACGTCCAATTGGAATGATGTTACCGTCATCTCAATTGGGCTTGAATCAGACCAAGCAACATCCTCGCAGTACAGCTATCGGTCGTCCTCTCTTGACTATTACATCCCTCTCACGTACACCTACCCGACATCATGCTCAGTAACCTCCGGGGAGAGCACCATTACAACCAGTGGTTCTGTTGTGATTCCAACGGAAGTTCAGCACCTGGTTACCCCAACCGCGACGTCAACAGTGACATCGACAAACTCATACAGATACGGACGGTCGACACGTACCTATACGGAAACAGTGGCCTTCCTGGACCCTACAGACCTTCCATCTAGTGTCTACAGCAGCGTAGAAGCCCGCAATACTCCTACTGAAATCAGCTACTGTGAAAGTCGCTCGGGATATGGCTCGGGGTCCAGTTCGGGGTCCAGCTCTGACTATGGCTACTACGGTAGCTACTGCGGAAGGTATTACTGCAGTGACGCTTATTGGGCTGGACCCCTGGCACTAGCCCTTATCATCACCTTCTCATGGTTCGGCTTCTTTTTCATCGTTGGGTTGATCGAGAGCGCCATTAGATTCAGAAATCTTATGATTGGCCGTGGCGCAAGCAGAGGCCTGCCCAAGTCATTTGCTTGTCTGTGTCCACTCCTATCCTGCTTGTTTATCATATGCATGCATCGAGGTTACAGGCCGAAATCAAAAGAAGAGCAAGCTGTATTGGCAAGCAATTGGAAGTCCATGTCCTTCACTGCGAAATTCGCCCTCTGGTTGAAATATGGGTTTAGCAGAAACTATCCTCCGCCACTTGGGGCAGCACCTCCCCTCGCGACTGATCCATTGCCGACTGACCAACAACTACCAATGACCCAGGCCCCAGTACCAGGGGTTATGGCACCACTTCCTTATCAGATGGCCTCGCAACCACTGCCTCATCAACCAGAGCAACAGACTGCACGGCAGCTAGAGAATCAACTGCCAGAGCAGCAACTACATGCCCAGTCGACGGGCCAACAGCCAGGTTCTCCACAGAGAGAATCGCAGCACAAGCCCTTGCCAGTCCCGGCGCCCTACCAGCCACTTCCAGCAGTGGCTCACAGCGGCAACCCTGCCTTATTTGAGCAACCAGGACATGCAGTCTCGCCGGCTTCTGGAAGCATTTCCCCAATCCCACGTCAATCTGAGCTCGCTCAACCATGCGGCCCCTCACATGAACAACATGAACATGAACAACATGTGCATGCAGAACAGCCACAAGAAGTCCCGGCTGACAGGACAGAGGGGCCCACCGAAGCACCCAAAACCACCTAAACAAGCTCTCTAGGCGCAGAAAAAATGCAAAATAATGTCATTTTGATACCTTTAGTACAGATCTTACGTTATTCGTTATGCCCTTGCTATGTGCTTATAGCGCACTTTTTCTCTCCTGGATAACCATCTGTTTCCACTACCTACTTAATAATATCATTCATTCGAAATAATTCACATACCTTGAGCACAATACATTTATACCCAAACTATACAATTAGAACTTGCTTTATTTGTACTCATATCTATTGACTCATTAGAACGCGCTTCTGCAGAAAATCGTGGCATAGTAACTAGGCAATTACACATTTGAAAATATGTACAGCAGAATAACCGGCTCCCTCCAGTTCTAAAATTCCGTTTTCAAGACCAACTTTAACTGTGCACTTTCCATCTCATATTGATCAACCTTCGCCTGACTCAGGGCCAATTTAGCCAGTAGCCACTTAATCCTTCTCCTAGCCTCACTGGGCTCCTTTGGCAAGGACCCTAGAATTTGCAGCTCATCCTCAACTTTATTAATGGCCTGGTTTTCCATATTGATCAACTGACTCAATATTCTCAGGTCAAGCCTACTCTTTAGCACATCATCGTCGACCAACTGGCTGAAGGCAGCTGCGAGTACAGGTTTTCCAGGCTTGATGATTGAAGGTCGCCCATTTTTCGAAATCACAGTGATGAGCTCGGCCTTTTCAAGAGCACGGAGAATGTTTTCACCGTCCTTTTTAAATAGATCGGAGAGAATTATATCACTGTACCGAATACTGACTTCGTCTTCTTCATCAGGGCTGGCAAGGTTTCCAGTTTGGGCCTTAATAGTACCTAGGTTTTTGATCAGGTACCATGCTTGTTCAGGGGTCCAACCTCTGGAACTCGGGTCAACCTCAGTAATGAATATTTTTAGGATTTCCGCGGCTGATTGATGTACTATTTGCTGTACAGCGTCTAGAAAGCCGTTAGCAACAAGTATAAGCGGCAGAACCCCAAGGATTTTTGAAGTGATCGGCTGCTTACCATTTGGGGTCAAACCTCTGGCTATCATACGTGCAAAAAATTCAAGATCCGTCAAACGGCCCCCCAGCCGCTTGATGCATTCATCGAGCTCCTTGTTATATCCTTCGCCTGTGTAGTCTACACCTTTAGAGTCATCACCCCCTGACACATGACTTAGGACGAATCGTTTAGCAACCTCAGGTTTGCAGTCAGTAAACGAGACTTGGTGGAAGACTTGATTTGGTAAAGCCTGGCTCAGCGTTTTGGAATAAGAAAGGTCCGAGGTCAGAAAAACAACGTGAGCGATATTGGTGTATATCAACGCTGCCGACCATTCCGCAAGCTTGTCATAGACCATCTGGTTGTCCTTGCTCTTGTGTAGGAAGTTATCAATAACGACGACTGGCCGACGAGTAGGGTTTGCCTCTAGCCATTCGTCGTCATTCAAGTGGGTGTCTTTGTCGCCCTTTCTTCTTCCATCCAGTGCTATCTTTTTCAGTGCCTTGGCTGTGTTCTGCAATATGTTACCGAGCTGAGTATCTAGGGTTTCGGAGAGACCAGCTTTAGTACCAATAGCGCTTTGCGTTGCAACATCAACCACACTGCTAATACTGTTCATCCAAGAGAATACTGGTCGATAGCCAACCTCAGTTGCAGCCGCCGCTATCATGGAGCTATCACCCCGCGCCTCTTGAATGGGTTTGCAGTCGATCACCAACTTGTTCTTGTAATTTTTCAGGGCTTCGTCAAGAACGAATTCTTTCTTTCCTAAGCCTCGAGGCCCATGAACAACGATAAAAGTATCGTTCCCTTCGACAAGCCAGTTCTGGATTTGCTGGGCATCCTCTTTCCTATCTTCCCATATCTCATCGAGCCCTTTAGATTCATGAAATTGGTCACGATGGAGAGAAAATAGCGAGTTTGCTTTTGTAGCTTGCCTCTGAACCCACCTCCACAGTCTGTTATCCTGTAGCTTCAGTGAAGGTGAAATCTTGAGCCTGATGAAGAACGTTCGTATTGGGTCAAAAACGGCGACTGTAATTGCGGCCAGGATAGCGGCAATAATGGGTAGCACAATTCGAGGATGGTTAAAAAGCCAGTCCCTTATCCAATGTGCCTTTATCTTTCGCTCATAGCTAAACTGCAGTATCGTCCCTGCCTTTCCTCCCCCTTCTTCTGCGGGAACCTTGAACCCATGAAGGCAGTTTTTTGCCATTATGGCGCACACTGGTTGGGAAAAGTCAACCAAAGCATATCTTGGTACGATTTTTGACTCTGCGGACTGTGGAACGATGTCGGTCAACTTGCCATATGTTCTGGCAAGTGAGTAGAGTGACTCTTGAGTGAGCTCTGCTGCAGGAGCGTCTGATGACGCAGGAAGGAACTCGATCTTAACTCTCGAGCTAGGAAAGCGGTAAGATAAATCTTCCACCCACGGACGTCCACGCACAAGAGCAGCGCTAGCAGAGCTGAAAAATCTAAACCACGGTTTTACTGGGTTCTTCTCTAAATGGCGTGTTATGAGCTTGATGATATCCAAGTTTGTGGTATCAGGATCATGAGCTATTTTGACAAAGGCACCACCTTCCGTAAGGCGCGGAATAACTTGAGTGATTCTTGAGTGCAGTTCACTCGGTAGAACCCTCTCAACGACTGTCGTGGAGCCCGTAGGTTCAACCCCTTTGACTGCAAGCTTTTCCAATCGCTGTAAGACAATCGCATTGGGGTTTATATACGGGATTCGAGATATCCATCCCAAATGAACCGGAAGGACATCTAGCCCTTCATTAGTCTCCCACAATGCTATAACTTTGCGTGTCGGTAATGGGGCCAACCTACTACTAATAAAAATCAGAGCTTCATTCTGGCCTCTTTCGATATGGCCAGCTCTATGTGGTTCTGCTGCAGAAGCCTCGCATATGTTCCTATAAATCTGGTGACGTCTACCTGGTAAGCCCAGAAGTCGGCCCCTCCAAAGGGTTTGCCCGGGACGTAAGCCACGGATTATTGGAATCATGTTGTAAACGAGTGTAAACACGTTTCGGAGCTTCGCATGCCCAACGAAAGTGTGGGATTAAGCATTAGCCCATTGAATGGCCATTTTCTCAAGCTTGTTTGTAATTCCTTGAAGTAGAAACGACATGACGTAGATATTTACTTGCTTTTTAGCCAAAAAATTGCTAGTCACGTGATATTCATTATCAGAACTTCCCGTTTCGCTGCATTTTGAATATGATTCTACCAATTCACTCTTCTATAACGAGTGCAAGGTACTAAATACACAATGGGCTGGCTATGGAGTAGCAACTCGGCTCCTGCTGAGCAGACACAAAAAACGGAGCCGTCTCCTCCCGCGGCGAGCAATGCGAACCCATTTCCGTCTACCAATTCTGCAGAAAACCCTACACCTCCGCAGCCTCAGAAACCTTTGAGTCGCGATGAGCTCGCCGATGCTGAGCTAAACGAGCTAATAAAATCGCTAAACAATCCTTCTGACTCCGCTGAAAAAATTGCGCCAACTACTTCTAAACCTCGAACCTCCAAGCCATTACCTTCGCAATCTATGGACGCAGAATCGCCATCTACACAGTTTCAGTCGGATTCCCTCTACCCAAAAACCATGTCCTGTCGCTCTGCCTTTGACTACGCATACTTCTGCCAGTCGTTTGGAGGCCAGTGGGTAAACGTCTATCGATATGGTGAACTTCGGTCATGCAGCGAGCACTGGTCTGACTTCTGGTTCTGCATGCGCTCGAAGTCACTACCCGACGCGGAAAGGGAAAAGGCCATATCTGATAGATATCGGAGGAAATCTATCAAGTACAAGACTGGTCCTAGCAGTGAAGACGTCTGGGATCTGAGAAAGGAGCCGGTTAGGGGGGCATTCCAGGGTGACTACCCAGCCTTCGAGAGAGAGATGGAACGGCTAAAGCAGCAAGAAAACGAAGCAAAATCAAAGGGAGATACGGCGATGGAGATATGAATGTGAGATATGTTATGGTGTTGGATCTCATATGATGCCATACTATGGGTAATTGAATCGAGCACCATTCGCGGTGGGTGCCTTTTATGTGTATTATTAGAGTGTTAGAATACCCTTTTCTTTCTCTGCTCCCTGGCGTTTGGAGCTGAAAGGACTTTTTGACGAAACGAATTTTAATTTGTATATATAGTCTTTGTTCTATAGAATTTCGGCTGTAATAAGTATAAGAAAGCACATTGTTTGCCCATTTTAATGAACGATTTTTTATGTACATTCTATGGAAAGTTCATTTAATAGGCTAAAGAGTTATATCTTGATAGCATTCTTAGCCAGTGCTATCAATTTTGCATAATTATTCAAACGCTGTTGAGAAAAAGCAAAGGGGCGAAACACTGGATCCCCACAAACGGCGACATCAACAACCGCTTCTGCTCAGACTCAAGTCCATCCCTCCTACCCATGGCAGAGAATAATAAAAGATATTTAAGGATAATAATATGAGGACCATACATCATTGTGAAATAGAACCCCAAGCTCTTCGAGAATTGCAAGTAAGCAAAATAAGGGTACAAATGTGTCAAATTTTGCCAACAAAGGTCACGATGCAAGCTTTTCATTTGGCCAAAATCCGCTTACCTTCATTCAAGATATACATACAACTGGAAGAAAGATGAAGATTGAATGAGAATAAATACCAGACAGAGATTCGGAAATTTACGCTGCAACTGCTGGGACTTCCACCTGAGCCGTCGGGACAGACTCGATTGCTGGACGTCGAACAATTCCTCCGGTCGTTGGAAGATAGGATGCGCTGCCCATGAGATATGTGTCGATTTCACGAGCGGCTTGACGGCCTTCATTAATACCCCTAGAATGACAAGAGAGTTAGTACATCATCGTGCTGAAGTCAGAGACCGTCTTGGAGTGGGTGATACGTACCAGACAATAAGCGATTGCCCACGTCTACAGTCCCCGGCAGCAAACACGCCAGGTATATTCGTCGCATAATGGCCAGCTGGAGTATTGATATTCTTTCGGGCATCTCTTTCAACTTCGTCTCCTAGAAGCCGATCCTCAGGGCCCAAGAAACCCATCGAAAGAAGGACGAGGTCGGCAGGGAAGAACTGCTCGCTCCCCTCAACAGTTTTCATATCCCAACCACCAGAAGCGCTCTTTGTCCATTCAACCCGGACGATGCTGATACCTTTAACATGGCCATTTTCATCGCCAACGAACTCCTTCGACATGACACAGAATTCACGTGGATCCTTGCCCATATGTGTCTTGACTTCGCTGTGCCCGTAATCGATACGGTAGATTCGGGGCCACTGGGGCCATGGGTTATCACGGGCACGCTCCTGGGGAGGTTGGGGGAGAAGTTCGAAGTTGGTGACGGATTTTGCACCATGTCGAACTGAAGTGCCGATGCAATCGTTGCCAGTATCACCTCCGCCAATTACGATGACATCTTTGCCCTTTGCAGAAATATACTCTCCATCATTTAGCTCAGAGTCGAGGAGAGATTTGGTGTTGCGGTGGAGAAATTCCATGGCGAAATGAATTCCTTCCAGCTCACGATTTGGAATCTTCAAGTCTCGTGCAACGGTGGCACCAGTGGCAATGACAACAGCATCATTCGCCTTTTGAAGAGTTTGGAGAGATACTTCCTCATCCGGCCCAACGGCAGTGTTGGTGACGAACTTGATACCCTCCGCAGCCATGAAATCGACACGTCTCTGAACGACCTTCTTGTCCAGTTTCATATTTGGGATTCCATACATCAACAAGCCACCGACACGGTCCGCACGCTCGTACACCGTCACACTGTGTCCGGCGCGGTTAAGCTGATCTGCAGCAGCCAATCCGGCAGGTCCAGAACCGATAACTGCAACCGTTTTTCCAGTTCGGCTTTGAGGTTGTTTCGGAACCATCCAGCCCATCTCGAAGCCTCTGTCAATTATGGCACATTCAATTGACTTGATGCCAACTGGATCGTCGACAATTCCGAGAACACAGGCGCCTTCGCAAGGGGCCGGACAAACACGGCCAGTGAATTCGGGGAAATTATTCGTCATAAGCAGTCTGTTGAGCGCGTCTTGCCATTGATTTTGGAATACAAGCTCGTTCCATTTTGGAATGACGTTTGAAATAGGGCAGCCAGTTTCAGACTGGCAGAATGGAACACCGCAGTCCATGCATCTAGCGGATTGATACTTCAACTCATCCTCAGTAAGTCGTGGTGACAACTCTTGCCAGTCACGAGTACGAGTCCTCGAGCTCCTATATTTTTCATGCCGCCTGGCATACTTCATGAAACCTTTGGTCTTGTCCAAGATCAACGCAGTACGCTTTTTCTCTGTTTTGGCGTCACCAATACTATCTTCGATGTCAAGCAAGTCGCTCTTGGGTTGAGAATCCCCACGATGCGTATGTTCTGGTTTCTCTTCTTGTTTCGCCACAGATTTCTGGCGAGAGCTCGGATGAGTGAGTTCTAGTTTCTTAGCTGCCTCAACTTTGGCCGCTTCCTCCTCTAACACACGCTTATAATCTGTTGGCAAAACCTTGACAAAATGTGACAAGGCCTTGGTGAAATCAACCAAAATCCTTGCAGCAATTTCGGAGCCAGTGTAGTGGTGATGATCTTCAATCAGCCCGCGTAGAAAGGCGACTTCAGCGGGATCCTCGATGCCAGAAAGTTCAACCATCTCCATGTTGACCTTCTGATGGAAATCCCCAGCAGCATCAAGAATATACGCGATACCTCCAGACATACCCGCAGCGAAATTTCGTCCTGTGGAGCCTAGAATCAGCACACGACCGCCGGTCATGTACTCACAACCATGGTCACCAACTCCTTCAACAATAGCGGTGGCACCAGAATTTCGCACAGCAAATCGTTCAGCAGCAACACCACGGAAGTAGCAGCTTCCGCTAGTCGCGCCGTATAGACAGACATTCCCAATAATAATGTTTTCCTCGGCCTTAAACACGGCTCCACGGGGAGGATATATGATGAGACGACCTCCAGACAAACCTTTGCCAACGTAATCATTCGAATCACCCTCGAGTTCTAGGGTGACACCAGGGGCCAAATAGGCACCGAAAGACTGGCCTGCAGATCCTCTGATGTTAGCATGGATGGTATCTTGAGGCAGCCCGGCTTCGCCATATCGTTTACTAATCTGGTAAGATAGTGTGGCACCCATGGCACGGTCGGTATTGACAATATCGCACTCAACTCTGCATGGAAGCCCCTTTTCTAAAGCTAGCTCGGCTTCTGCAATGAGCTTGTTATCAAGGCGAGTGTGGAGGCGATGATCTTGCTTCCTCACGTTGTACGTCGCCACTCCAGGCCGGAGCGAATGCGCAGGAGTCAAAATAAGAGAAAGGTCAATATTCTTCATGCGACGGGATGGCAGGTCTTCCCTAATCTTGAGCAGCTCCGCCCGTCCAACCATCTCGTTGACGCTGCGGAAACCAAGCTTAGCCATGATTGCACGAAGCTCGTTGGCGATATAGTAGAAGAAGTTGATGACATGTTCGGGGCTGCCCTGGAATTTCTCGCGGAGGACGGGGTCTTGCGTTGCTATTCCGACAGGGCAGGTGTTCAGGTGGCATTTTCTCATCATGACACATCCCATTGCAATCAATGGGGCGGTTGCAAAACCCCATTCTTCGGCGCCTAGCAAACAGGCAATGGCGATATCTCTACCAGTCCTGAGCTGTCCGTCAGTTTGGACGATAACACGGCCACGCAGGTCGTTAAGAACCAAAGTTTGATGAGTCTCAGCCAATCCCAACTCCCACGGTAGACCAGCATATTTGATACCTGTCCATCGAGAAGCGCCTGTACCTCCGTCATGGCCAGCGATAAGGATATGGTCTGCTTTGGCTTTCGCAACACCGGATGCAACAATACCAACACCAACTTCAGACACAAGTTTGACAGAAACACGAGCACGAGGATTAGAGCATTTAAGATCGTAAATGAGTTGTTTTAGATCTTCAATGGAGTATATATCATGATGTGGAGGAGGAGAGATTAAACCAACACCAGGAGTGGAATGTCGAGTGTGTGCAATTGGCCCAGTAACTTTATGGCCTGGTAGTTCACCTCCTTCACCAGGCTTAGCACCTTGGGCCATCTTGATTTGCAGCTCATCCGCATCCGCTAGATAGTTGGAGGTCACACCAAATCGACCAGAGGCGATTTGTTTGATGGCAGATCTCATCGTGTCACCGTTCTCTCCGATTTTGCTGCGGTTGGAATCCTCACCACCCTCGCCCGTGTTGGATTTACCGCCGAGCCTGTTCATAGCAACAGCAAGAGTGGAATGAGATTCAAAGGAGATCGAACCATAAGACATGGCGCCGGTAACAAAACGGCGGACAATATCAGTCCACGGCTCAACCTGGTCAATTGGGACTGGTGCCCGTTGCTCGAGGTCGAACTCTAGCATTCCACGCAATGTGCAGTTCTTGATTTGCTCGTACTCTGCCTTAGCATATGCTTCATATGATTTGTCGTTCTTGGTACGGACGGCATCCTGCATGTTGGCAATGCTCACTGGATCATTGATATGTGGCTCGCCTCCGTCTCTCCAGTGGTATTCGCCAGATTCAGGCAGTCCAGGAATTTCAGTAACTTGTCTTGAAGGATACCCTTTTTCATGAAAGGCAAAGGCATCCTGAGCAATAGTTTCAAAGGTCATTCCTCGAATCCTACTTGCCGTTCCAACGAAGCATCTATCAATGACACTATCATCAATACCAAGAGCTTCGAAGATCTGTGCTCCCTTATAACTCTGCAAGGTGGAAATACCCATCTTACTCATGACCTTCAGAATACCCCCGTCAACGGAATGTTTGTAGTTGTTAACGATTTGCTCATCAGCCAGCTTCTTACGAATAAGGCCTTCGCGGTTCATTTTAATGATGCACTCCAAAGCAAGATATGGGCAGATACCATCAGCACCATAACCAACGAGTACACACATGTGATGGACCTCACGGGCTTCAGCGGTTTCGACCACCAAGGCAGCCAAGGAACGCCATTTATTGCGGACAAGATGGTGGTGTACTAGACCAGTAGCCAACAGTGCAGATACAGGAACTCGATCGGTGGAAGTAGCTCTATCAGATAAAACTAGAACACGATCGCCGTTCTCAATACCTGCAGTGGCAGACTCGCAGATCGCATCGAGAGCATCGAGATATCCCTGAACTCCCTTTGATTTCTCGAACGTGATATCAATGATTCTTACAGGCCAGTCCTTGTGAAAGGAGGTGATATTTTTGATCGCATCGAATTCACTGAGTGAGAGGATAGGAGATGGAAGGTGGAGACGGTGGCACTGTGTTTCATCGATCTCGAGCAGGTTGCCTTGAGGGCCGACGTAGCATTCCAATGACATTACGATGGCCTCACGAATAGGATCAATAGGGGGGTTCGTTACTTGGGCGAAGAGTTGGCGGAAGTACTCGTACATGAGACGCGGTTGCTGTGCAATACATGCAAGCGGAGCATCATTGCCCATGGATCCAAGAGCCTCTTTGGAGTCTGCGGCCAT
>JANTQJ010000383.1:0-16984 GCA_032989685.1 Arthroderma sp. PD_2
GGGACGATCTATCACGAATCTTATCCCGCGGGGGACTTCGACTCCGACTTCGAGAGCGATGTCTTCGGCGAGGTTCGGAGGAGCTTGGCCCCTTATTCCATATATCGCCCTTATCAAACACCATTCCGTACTTACTTCGACGGTCTCCCATGTCCGCTGCGCGATACTGACGTCGCTTCTCCAAGGTAGATATGCCCCCAAACCCACCCCTTTGACCGGACCTTTTGGCATTCGTTGCTGTTCTCCAAGTGTCCGATAGTTTTGACACACTCTGAGAGAAATCCACATGGATTCGATGGTCGTCTATTAACACCCCCTGCATTTTAAAGTAGGCCTGTTCGCAGTCCTTTTGATTTTCAAATTCAATAAACGCATATTGTAGGCTGTCACCTGTTTTCTTATCTCGTATCACCTCGCAGGACAAAATTTTGCCAAAACGACTAAATATAAGATTTAAATCCTCATCTAAACGCCCAGTTAGTAATTTGGTAACTAGTATGAGAGGAGTTTCTTCAAGATAGATACCTTGTGTGACAGGGTTAAGTTTGCAAACGAATAACACGTTCTCGGGTGGCTTTACTTCTGCGAACGGAAGGTCTCCAACCATTTCGAGTGTCAAAGCTTGCGCCTGCGCCTCGCGTTCTCGTCGCATCTTTTCCAACGCTTCTTCGTCTATCTCTTGGTCTAGATCTTCATCGTCCGCGATCATAACAGTAGCTAGTTGGGCTTTGGATGGCAGAGGGCTTTCCGTAGGTTCTTGCAAGCCAGGAGGATCATCGTAGGGGTCGTCCAGAACAACGGTATGTCGTATACGGATATCTTTTAGCGGTCGTCCCTTATCATCAATGAAAGCTGTATTAATTTTTTCAAGGACATCGAATCCCTCAACCACTTTCCCGAAAATAACTGCCTTGTCGTTCAAATATTCAAGGTTGTCCCCAAGCGTTATGATAAACTGACTCCCCGCTAGACGCTCATCTGGATCTCTCGTAGACGGAACTGTCGCCATGCTCACTGTTCCAAGCTCGGAATGTTTTAACTTGGGGGGGAAACCTATCGAGAAGTTCTTCTGTGACGGCCCGTTGAGGATCCCCCATATTGAACTCCCACCATCGCTCTCGGGCGAATCGAGACCGATCGGGTCGCCCGTTTGAAACGAGAAGCCTTTCTGAACGCTATGTACAGGCGAAAAGTTGTAGTATTTGATTTTACATAGCTTCAGGAAGCTAAGCTAAAACTCTTAGTCTCCAACCTCTGTCATTTGGTATCTGCAGGGTGTTTGAACAGGAACTTACTTTTCACATGCCTTTGGAGAGGACTCGATCAGCAGATCAATGACAAGGTCCCCAAGAGAGGTTTCGAGAAGAACACTCATACTGGAATGAGGTGTTTGTCACTCCAGGCTTATCGATGCAAAGACGAGATCAGCCCGAATGCCAGGGAAGTTGCATAAACATAATTACGTAATTTCAACAGCTATCTCGGAGCTATATTTATGCGGTCCGTTAATTAGGTAAGCTGTGTTTACTATGCGCCGCTTTCCTAGGGGTTTCTTCCTTCTGCTTCTTCCCTTCATACATCAACGTCAGAAGCAATATGCCTTCTGACCAACGACCAAGGCGCCGTTCGTTTGACCAGCCATAAACGAAGCCACTTTAACGGATTCTGTCTGATCGCCCTTTAGCGAGTCCAGCCTGTCGCTTCGTCGGGATATTCTATTTCCAACTGCCTGACAAAGCCAGGTAGCGAGATGTGTTCACAATCGCTGTTGATCTTATAGCGATACCACTGCAACAAGAAACAATCTTTAGTTTCACGCCGAAGCGCTTCCACACCTTCTCAGTGCAACCATACACGTGAATCGTGGCCTAGGAGCTCTGTGATTGTGGGTATGGCAATCTCCTCTGTCTTGCTTCATTGAACAGGCTGACTTGCACAACCCGCGGGATTCTTATACCTTGTGTGCCGATCAACTATTTGTGGAATAGCAACCAAATAATTTCTCCCGCCCGGGGTTGGACAACCTACATTACTCGCATGTGTGTTCCTTCCTAGATATACTTATACGGGGATGGGATTCGTCACGGATTTAAATGGGACAGGGCTTCATGCACGCTATGCAGTATGCAAGATATGCATACATCATCCAAATGCCTAATTCCGCTGGCGTAAGTAACATGTCGCGCACCAGGCGGGACATGGCCTTTGGCACATTTTTACAACTTTCCAGAATATTTTAGTTCATGACTGATGAGCAGCATTCACGGACTGGGGCGTACATATGGTGGCTCAAGCAACACCCACCTTGGACCAATTCATTTATCCTACTCATTAATTCAGGCGCAGCCCTCTTTGGAAGTGGTTCTGGGTTGAATCCGCTTCATTCGTGACGGCCATTTGGATTCAACCTAGACTTACAGGGTGTGTCATTCTAACAGCACATCGGGGAGGTACGGGCTGCTTGTGAACCACTCTCCACACTCTGTACATGTCCAGGAAAAGCACCCACCCTTTTCTAGAAGCTCTTGTTGGACGCAGGCCCTTACATATTCTGTCCTACTTGTTAGAGCTGGATGCCGGGGAGGGCGTATACTCTCCCGTTAAGTGGCTGACGATAATAACCCAATCTAAAGCATCTAATCCCAAAGCGCAAATGTCGGTTTGTTGGATCTCAGGTACAGCTCTCCGTTGACCACTGAATCGCTGCCTGGTACATTTCTAAGGCAATATGTGAAAACAACCGCAACGACCCTGAAACGGCTAAATGGCTGGATCGCAAGGCTGAATAAGTCTATACGAGATCTAGTTCGTCCAGTCCGGAGGAGCTTGTCGAATTTTATTGGAAGACGATGACAATTATTGGAGGCGAAACGACAACGAACAGAATAATAAAGGCCTCGCATATGTTCAATGGTCACTCCAGAGTACCTTGTCTCCTACGCTAAGATCCAAGGATGTTTGCTTGCACAACAAATCTTGACGCGGCGCTCTACCTGGCAGCCGGCCAATCAGGAAAAGCATCATGCAAGCTAGCAAACATCCCTCACCCAAGTCCCCAGCTACTTCGTCTTAGTTTCTCAGAAACCCGTACATATATCTCTCGATGGCAAACGCCCTGGCCGGTTGCTTGCTCAAACCACATCTTTCCTCTCTGAAGATAAGGGTTCATATGCATTCTTTTTCTCCTTTGTTTGTCTTTCGACTTTTAAGGCAAAATGGACTATTTAATAACCCTGCCTACAGTAAGTAGGAGGTACATAAGATAGCATGATCCGGAGCGAAGTTCTAAGACTTCCTCCGTTTTTTCTCATATGAATATCACGGCTGTTTTCTCGTTATGCTATATATACAATCGTTTATTCATTTGGTACCCAGAGGGTAGTTTTGATAACGTGTGACATCTCCCTGTGAGACCATATCACACTCTCTTTATTTTTCAATCATCAAGTTCCTAGCGGATTCCTGCGCACACGTTACTTCATATCCACTGAGTCCCTGCAGCATAGTACAACCGGGGACCTACAGTGTTTTGGTGGAACATAATAAAGAAGTCAGGCACTATCAAACCGGCATACAACTTCAACTCTCTGGTTGAATTACAAAATTTCAAAACAATTTCTGGGGCGCTAGGCAAACTTCGGTAAGCCAACACCTTTACTGTCTATCAAAATGTTCTGGAACAAGGGTGTCTGGTCAAGTACATCACAGCTATTTGGAGGACACGGCGTGTTGCCTTTGTTTTAAAACACACTTGCTCCCTGAAGTTCTGAATATATGAATGTCTCCGAAGATCCAGAATACCCCATCTTCGCAAGCTAACCTACACTCCTTCCACCAACTACCATAAATTTTGATCCTATCACACCCTATCTACCTTTACTTGAGAACAGCTTTACTTGCAACACCCAGGGGAATGTTGCACATGCCGAGCGCTCTCTGATTTATACAAGCATTCGTCTACAGCACTGATACCTCTAGATGTTGCAGGCGATGGAACGCCCTTATTACAGCCACCAAGAAGACACCAAACTTTTGCGGCGCACACACCCAATCGCAAGCCTGGCCACACAACCTAAGCGAGAAGGGAGTGAAGACACCTCCGAGGGAAGTCTTTCTCAGAATCGTTTAGGCGCAGAGTGTGAAGGAAAGGCCAACGGCGCCAACCAAAGACGCCGTACGCAAGTTGCTGTATGATACTCCTGTCTCGTTATTGTATATACACACCCTGATTAATCGGCGAGTATAGTGTGCGAGATGCCGAAAGAGAAAGATCAAATGCAGCGGCGACCTTGGAAATGGCGAAGCATGCTCGAACTGCAAGAGTTCTGGAACAGCTAATTGCTTGTTTTTACGAGTTGGTCTACCCATCAAGCTACATGCTATCACACCTACGTGACCGTGACGTTTTTTTTTTTTGACTTGGATGCAGGTCAACTCTGCTCCGCTCCAGACGAAGGCCAGCTATCCTTCATGGACATATCCGTACTCAACTTCGACCTCTTCAGGAACTTGCGGACAGCAACAGGCAGCATACGACGCCCATGCCCTCAGAGCGAACCCCCTATCGATACACGCTGGCTCGCCTGGGCTGCCAACGTACTCTGTCACTCAGTCAGGACTTGGGTTTGGAACTACTTCAGAGCCCGTGATTAACAGCAGAGTGTCATATTATGGCCCAAGCTGCCACGTTGGATATGAAGAAGACTCGATGTATAATCTTCCTCTCTCACCCTATGTGCTACCAAGCTCTAATGCGACAGGAGTTAGTACCGTCTGTGGAGATACTTCCGCAACAAGAGGCTGGCGATATCCACCTGCACTAGACCCTTCCAATGGAGGAGTGTATCCCGACCCTGGCGGAAGCGGTTCGTTATCGCCGGGTTTTCCCTTTCTCGGACGGTCGACTCAAAAATGTACGTCCAGTGATACCATCACGCTCTTCCCGGTCATGAGCTCACTGTCTCCGGGGCAAGATAGAACATTGCCTAATCCGACCACTGGTCGCATTGATGCCCTCGCGTCCACTGTGGAAGGTAACAGTACAACTAGCCCAACAGCTGTGTGTTCTAGCGTTACTTCTACATACAAACAGGCATACCAGTTGACGATCGACAATGATGGCGCGCATTGCGCACGGCCAGTTACTGACACCTTTTCCTCTCCAGCTCTACCAAGCAGCGTCAAGGGTTCGTCAAGCCCTGTGGATTATGGTTTCGAATACATTCCACTGTCTAATGTTCTTCAAACTTGCGTTCCTTCTACTCCCTTCCTCGTCACCGGGGCAGTTGATACTCCTGTCGATACGCACCAAGATTCGAGTGAACGGCGGGCCTATAAAAAGGCAACAAAGGGCAGAAACCCCACGGATACATGCGTGTCAGAATATGGCCACTCCTCAAACCACAACCACCGCTCAGGGTCAGCTAGGCCATCTGGGGGCATCCTAGTGAGTGGTGAGGTGTACGAAAGACCGCAGTATACGACACCAGCACGAAACCCATATTCGGGGGAGCAAGTCACTGTCCCTTCTCATCTGTCGGCGGGTACCTCAAGCTGTTATTAAATTGACGGCCTTGCTGGTAGTACCTGTTTGACTGCGACCTGTTCCTCGTAACTACATGTATACACTATAGATCCACCCTCGTCCTCTCCATGTCTGTAATGGCCATCGCACTCAACATCAGGAGTCCCCTTTGTGTTCCTATTTTGGTTTCTTTGCCTTGTTCTTTGTGTCTTGTGTTGCGCGGAAAAATTCTCCAGACAAAGGCCACCTGCTGCACCCAACTCTCGAGCAATGTTTCTGGAGAGTTTCCCTGGGTATATTGGTGATGGTGCGGTCCTTGGCTGCTGGTCTTATACCAGACAGATGTTGCTCACCCACCTACCCTGATGCTTTCGAATTCCAGCCTCTCGCCCTTTTCTTCACAACTATATCTATTTTACATCTATGCTCGCATCTACACCATGCGTCGGAGCTTCATTTCGGGGTCCTGGAAGGGATTGGCGGTGACGGTTAAGGTGTACTTTGTGTTTTTGTATTAATGGAGAAAATATTTTTCATTTCCCTTGAGCTGTCTCGTACCAGTTGAAATGGGCGCTCAGAAAGTTCTCCGAAAGCTATTGCTGCCTAGGTACTAACTCAGATAGATCATTGAGAGAAAACGGCATCTCATATTTGGACAGAGGACGCAGAGGCGGATTTTAAATAAGGGAGAAAGGGAAACATTTTTGAATTTAATTATCCATCTGGTGACGCCACACAAGTAAGCCCACCCTTTGGTTATAATTCATAGCTAGCGTACACCATTGATTGTCCTGAGACACATAATGTAGAGCAACTCTGGACAAGTGCTGTTCATCAAGGCAATTTTCAAGGTGCAAGTCTCCAACCCAACCGCCAAACCAGCAACAGTCATTAAGCCGCTCATTTCTTGGCCTTCTTGACACCCTTGACCTTCGCCGTTCCTCGGAGCTTGTTGGCTCTGATCTTGCTGCTCTTGCCTGTAATTAGAGAAATAAAACGTCAGCCCTGCATTTGTTCCAGAGAATAGCACAAAACTGCCAAAAGGATAGTATAACGCCACGACATACGTTGTTTTCTGCTTGGCCTCTCGATCTTCTCGGCGGCACCGTAGCGGATGAGCCTGTAACGGGGCTCGAATTTCTTCAAAGCTTCAGTAGAATCGTAGACGAGAGCGAAGCCAGTGGTCTTTCCACCACCATAGTGGGTGCGGAGGCCGAATACCGATATTTGATCCTTGCTGGCCTTGTAGAGTTCTCCGAGCTTCGTCCTGAGGTCATCCTTGGAGATGTTTGCGCGGTTAGGATGGAGGATGTCACTGTTTTCCATAGATGGGGCCCCGGTTAGCTGCTGTTGCCTGGCAAAAACGCCCTTTGAATGTGCAATCCTCATGCCGCCTGAATGGTTTCTGAACCCCTCTCCATCTCTCTTCGAATCTTCCTCATCGTCTCGAACTGATTCTTCCGACTATATCGGGGGAGCGAGGGAGAATGCAAGAGAAAAAAGGTCTTTGGATCCGGAGAGCGAGCACTTACACAACCATCTGCTTTCTGCCCAAGAGAGGGTTGCGGATGAACTTGCGAGTCCGCAGGGTAACGGGAGTGTCAGCCATGATGTCGGAGCGTGGTGCGATAGCTTTAGAGGCCTCCGATGGACGTGATGAGAATCTTCCGTCGAGCGAAGAAGATCCGTGCAGCGGTTGTCGATGGGGAGGCGTCGTCGTGGGCTGCTGGAATGGTCGAATGTTTGTCGCTGTCGTCGAACTTTCAATGTCAATTTCGATTTTGCTTGGTGTGGGTTTTCGGTTAGGGCCAGAATGAGGGCGCTAGTCCGTGTTAGGTAAGCCCGCGAGAGGGAGAAAGAAAAAAAACACCAAAAAAACCTGCAACATCAACGAAATTGAACGATCCCGCAGATGCAGACATTAATAATAGCAGCCTTGGAACATACCACGGAGTACGGAGTGCTAGATATACATACCACTCATTGCTTCCGGTACACAGCATGGAGTCGATGTCTCCCGAGGAGACGACTGGTCTCAGGACCTTCGCTGCGCAGTACTTCCAGGCGGTTGACTTGCAAAATCTGCGGTTTCCACCAGGCTCCGTGCTGCTCAAGCCTCAGGTGCAACACTGGATCAATCAGAACATGTTTAGTGAAGATGCAGTCTGGCCCCTGCCGCCGTTAAACTACCGCAGCCGAGTCCTTAAACTGTTATTGTTAAAACTTGAGGAGTCGTTCTCTGACCCCGAGGAGGATGTACGAAGTTCACACCCCCCCCCCCCTCCCTGTTCCTCCAGACATACCCTACCTGTTTATGCATGATTTTCGCCTTACTCGCGCCGTTTTGCAATTCAAGGTCCTGACAATGGCGCGCTGTTCCTTTTTCTTTCTCTTAGGAGATCTCAGATGATCTCATGGCGAGTTGGAGCATTCTCATTTCTCGCCCCAAGCTGCCACCGCTTGAGGAGACCCAACAGTTGTCCTACATCAAGTACACACCGCCTATGGGACGAGATGTACAAGACAAGGACTGTGTTATCACGTTAGAGAATCGTGGCTTGATCCTCTCCGCAGGAACAACGGGTTTTCGAACGTGGGAGGCTGCCTTACATCTGGGGACCTTCCTTTCCACGCAAGCTGGCAGGGAACTCATCGACGGAAAAAACGTTCTTGAACTAGGATCAGGAACTGGGCTGGTCTCGATGTACTGTCTAAAATGTCTCGGTGCCAGCAGAGTATTGGCGACAGATCGGGAGCCAGCATTAATCGCGAATATTCAGGAATGTATCTCGCGGAACAAGCTCGATTCTAAGAAAATCAGCGCTGGTATCTGGGAGTGGGGTACTCCACTGGAGTTTCCTGATAATACGCAGGAACATGGACAATGTTTCCCTATTGACATTGTATTGGGGGCTGACCTGGTACGCATATTCGAAGCCCGGGCTGATCACAATACCCTTGGCAAGATTGCTAATTATAGCGGCATGGGCATAATACCCGTTGCTGTCTATCCACGGGACTTGTAGCTCTATGACGTGGACTTGATCCCCCTGCTTTTATCGACTGTTCGGAGCTTGTTTGATAATTACTCACTCAAAGAGTTCATCCTGTCTTGCGTTATTCGTAATCAGAGGACCCTAAATATCTTCCTTGGCGCCTGCGGTACGAATCAACCCATGCCTTTTGTCGGTTCTGACATATAGGCGTACATCAGATACACCTGCTAACTATGTCTGCTGTTCCCAGAAGCGAGTGGCCTAGTGGTTTGCCGAGTAGATTTCGAGTCACCCTGCGCCGAAAGCCAGCAAGGTTTTTACCATAGCACCAGTACTCCGATACTAACATACAAAGTAACGTCATGTCCAGAACTCTAGGTTAAGAGCTGCAGACACATTCGTCGCCAGACTAAATTACACGGCCGGGACAAATATGCAGATGAACCATCCTGTAGATTATGTCCTGGTCGCCTCTTCGCCCTCACCCTTGCTGTCTACGACTGAGGCTTGCGTCGATAGAAACATTGACAATGTCCAACTTCACATACTCTGCTTCGCCAGCTTATTTCTATCAGGGTTGCACGAGGACCGATTTTTTGTGCTCCCATCTTACAACGCATGCTTGAAGAGCTAGTACTATTTCAACAATAGGGCGTTTATCGCATTTGAACATAGGGGTATTTCGATCGAAGCCTGTTTTCCCTTGTTCCTTTGACGCATGGAGAGTGTACTATTTTTCACCATGCCGTGTATACTGCACGCTGTACCTCGCCCCCCCAGTGTCAGACACCGACAACCCTGCTCTTCATGACCTCGACTTGCTCTAGAGCTATAATACCTTGGCCAACGGTTACCTGCATACCCCACACTCCCTCCTTCCATGCAGCGCAAGCATGCGGTGAACATTAGATATGTCAGCCCCCTAACGCCTTGTGAAGACAGGGCTAAATTGTACAACTATATTTTCATATATTCTACTCCGCTTTGAAGAGCATGTTCAACCATTTCCCAAACCCCATACTACATATGCGCTCCGTACCAGATGTCACGCCGGTGGCGTAACATGACCAAGACAATGGCTTGGTTGGTTTTGCGCCACTGTCAACACCAGTTTCGGTAGACGCTTGACTTGATCTTCATAGACAGTTAGGAGCTTTATGTACAACACGGTAGCACTAATAAGCCCTTGAAACCAGGCTACTTCTAGGAATATCCAGACTCTCCTTGGATGTTACGTATAGTCATAAGTGTGCGCCGCAAGATAAAGTCCCATAAACCGACCTGTGCGATATTATGTCTAGACTCATTCCATGTTGTCGGCTTGAGACGACGGATATATTAAATTAGTCGGCCTATAGTTCCCAGAAGATGGGCACCTAGATTACATATCCAACCACATAGTTCTAAATTAACGGCCGAAAATTTAGCTTGGTGGTGGCCTTGGCGTTTGAACAACCTCATGCTCCATCTAGCCTGCTTGGGTACAACTGATCTCGTTTCAATTGCCATCCATGGCAACACTCCGAGTATATAATACCCACTATAGACAAAACTGGCCATTCTTGATAACATAGCTGCAGCCGTGTGTGTCAATAGTCTTTATGGTGATTGCAACTACCACACGAACTACACACGTTCCATCTATGGAATGGAAATCAAATCATATGTTGATGGAATTCGATATGTGGAAGCATCGATTTCGCTCGTGAAAACGCCATACATACACCAAATCACAAATGACATCTACAATAGTGACAGTTGAAAGGGGATCAAACTCGACGCAAAAGTCGCTCGAGTTGCGTCGATGCAGCCATAGTCCCGCTTTCCGATCCAATGCGATTGGGTCAATCACTTCTACCAGGGAAGTTCCATGCCAGTTTGGGTGACAAATCTCCCAGATTTATTATCGCGAGTCGACTCGTCGACGACTCTAACAATGCCCTTAACGCTATCCTCCACAGTATCAGGAGGCCCTGCCGGATAGCTCCATGCTTTCGCAATGAAACCGCCCATCTCTGTCTGTACCCATCCAGGGTGAAGAGCAAAGCTAACTAGTCCGCTTTGGGCCATTTGGATGTGGACTGATTTGACGATGTGGTTAACTGCAGCTTTGCTAGGACCATAAGCGCCGCCAGGGAAAGGTTCCATAGCTCCAATAGAGCCCACGGACGAGGAAAGAACAACAAATTTTGGTGGTAGACCTGTCGCTTTGTTTCCCTTCTCTAACAGGGCTTGAAGAGCCTGGAGAACCATCAGAGGCCCAATAGTGTTGACTTCGAAGCACTGACGAAGATGCTCGGCGGTAACTTCAATTGACGGGACTACGGTAGTGATATGGCCCGCTGCGCATATTACAGTGTTGACATATCCCAAATTGCCAGTAACGGCAGTGAAGCGATCACGGATGCTTTCAGGGGTGGTGCCGACAGAGAAGTCAACCTGGACAATATGGAGTATGCTATTTTCTCCTTTGGTAGCTTTGTCCATAGCATCCTCGAGTGCCGCGGCACTAGCACCATTCCGAACAAAGCCAACAACGGTGGTAGAGGGGCGTGAAATATACGCCTGAGCAAGGCCGAGGCCAATACCTCGACTGGCGCCTGTGATAACATAAACGGTGTTTGGAGCCATCGTAGCTTGGGGGAGTAATAAGGTATTTGTCAAAGGGCTAGCAGACAGCTATATGTTGCAAAGGATATAGATGAAGCAGTGGCTTGCCTCGTTTGATGGATGGAAAGGAAAGGAAGGATAAAGGTGGGGGAAGGCTGGTATTTATAGCAGTGCTTGTGTGCCTAGTGTCGGATGTCTAGAGTGTCCACTGGTATCATGTCATGCTATGCATTGGCGGCTTCCTTTTTTCTCCTGAAGGATTCCATTCTGGATTGCTGGCGTGACCTTTATATAATCACGTGATCTTTGACAATCGCCAAGCTTTTAAAGGAGTTTCCCCTTTTTAGCCTTATTGAGTTCGGAGCCCAGCTAAAGAAATTACCTACTGAGCCTCCTAGTAGATATTCATTTTATCAAATTTAAGGGAGGCTATCAGAGAGTATAGGATGTTAAGACATCATTAGACGTGTAATTTATAGCCAGAGAGCCGCTCCATAGGAATATATGATGCATTGCGCGGTGTTATTTTCAATCAAATATATACATTGTTAAATGCCTGTAATTACTTAGTCCACCAGTTAAATTGTTAACCACTGTGGGCTCTCCGGAGCGAGTTAGCGGGAGTTGCATCCTGTTAGTGAGTCTATGCTTGTTTTTAGGGGGCTTCGCGCGAAGGCTTTTTCATCAACTTTTAAATACCAACGTCTTTTCTTCACCCAAAACAGAGAGGGAAACCAAACAAGCATTCACTAGGGCCTCCACAGCTAGGAATATATTGCAGAGTACAGAGTACAGACCACTATATCACATATAGCTAGCTACTTATGGCACTCCGTCAACAAGCGGGGTTTCGTACTCTTATGGAGTACTAACAATTCAAGATGTTTCTCTTTGCTCTTGCGTGGTGCCACAGGCACCACCGATTTTTGTTGTGAATTTGAGGAGTCCCTCTTCACAGACTGTCACAATGAAGAAAACCCCTCTTTTCTACTGCATTATTTGAAGGCTGTAATCTGCCTCCTGTTGCATTCTAAACCCAACAGCGTCAATGTATGGCCCCCACCAGTTGGCAGTCGAGATAATTTGGGTTGAACTTGACTCGACATACTTGAGGGTTATTTTCGATAACATTCATTATGATGCTCCTTTCGGGCATGCGGGCTGTTGCGCTGCTCTTACTTGGTGTGAATATATTGGTTGCTGCCTTGCCAAATAACCGTCACACGGTGGAGGAACTGCATGCCATTCCCGAGGGATGGGTTCAAGGAGAACCTCCATCCCCTAAAACCTCCATCCGTATGCGCTTAGCTCTATTTCAGGAGAAAGCCCATATATTCGAGCAAATGGTTGTCGACATGTCTACGCCAGGGCATTCTAATTACGGCAAACACATGTCGCGGAGGGATTTGAAAGATCTTCTCCAACCACGCAAGGAAGTCTCAGATGCAATTCTATCCTGGCTGCAGAAAGAGGGCGTCACAAGACGGTCAATTCACAATGATGGAGACTGGATTCATTTCGTCGTTTCAGTCTCCCAAGCTGAAAAAATGCTAAAGACCCGGTTTTATTACTACCACGATTCGGAAGACCCTAGCACCTCGATGATTCGTACTTTGAAGTACTCTGTTCCAATACATCTAGCGCCGAACATTCATATGATCCAGCCAACTACAAAATTTGGAAAGCCCAAGAGGCACGGCAATTCAATCGCTAGGCTAGAAACCGTCAAGCCACCCAGCAACGGAACTGTTAATTGCAACTCAACGATAACCCCGAAATGTTTAAGGGACCTTTACAGGATGGGAGGCGCTTTAGCCAAACCTGACTGCAGGAATGTTATTGGTATCTCCGGATATCTTGACCAGTATGCAAGATACGGCGACTTTCATAAATTTATCGATCTCTATGCACCCCAGCTGAAAGGCACCAACTTCTCTGTGGAGCATATCGGAAACGGCCTAAACTTACAGAATTCAACAAGAAATAGTATCGAAGCTAGCTTGGATATCGAATATGCACTTGGCTTGTCCAACGCTACCGCTATATTCTACACAACGGGTGGCAGAGGACCTTTAGTTCCCGATCTCGAGCAACCTGACCAAGAGCACAACTCTAACGAGCCATATTTAGACCAACTCCATTATCTTTTAAGCCTCCCATCAGGGAATCTGCCAGCAATTCTTTCGACTTCTTACGGAGAAAATGAACAGAGTGTCCCTGAGAAATTTTCGAATGCGACATGTAGTTTATTTGCTCAGCTTGGAGCTCGAGGTGTCTCGGTCATCTTTAGCAGTGGTGACAGTGGCGTTGGATCCTCATGTTTGACGAATGGTAAAAGGAAAGTGACTCGATTTAACCCGACTTTCCCGGCTAGTTGTCCCTTCGTCACGTCTGTCGGGGCGACATTCAGAATAAACCCCGAACGAGCTATCTCATTCTCATCCGGCGGATTCTCGGATCGACATTCCCGTCCAAGGCATCAAGACGACGCCGTTGGGGCCTACTTGGATAAACTTGGAGATCAATGGAAGGGACTCTATAACACAAGAGGTCGTGGGATTCCAGATATTTCTGCTCAAGGGTCTAATTTTGCGGTCTATGACCATGGGAAAGTCACTATGGTATCTGGAACAAGGTCAGTGCAGTGCAGACTAATCACCCCAATAACCCTGAGGTGTCTCCCTTGAGTGTAGCCGGCACGGCTGTGTTCATGCATCACTCCAAACATTTATAATCACCTAGTATGGACAAGTGCTTACTGCCTCCTTCAGCGCATCCGCACCCGCATTCGCTGCCATAGTTGCAAATCTCAATACCATCCGCCTTGGTGCCAATAAGCCAGTACTTGGCTACTTGAATCCCTTCATATACGGGCGGGGTAGACGAGGCTTCACAGACATTGTCCACGGAGGTTCCACAGGCTGCGCAGGCTACAATACGACCAATGCAACAGCCCCGGCTGTACCATATGCCAGCTGGAATGCAACTGAAGGATGGGATCCAGTGACTGGAGTTGGCACGCCCAATTTTGAGATTTTGGCCAATATAGTCCGAGAGATGTAGTAGTTTTATTGGAACTTATAATGAGCTGCCCTATACTTGATGGGCTCTAATTAGTTATATATCCGTTCCAAGGTCTCCAATTTTCTCACTCGTAGCCTGACAACCTTCGCCATACATAGAATACAGTTATATCATTCAGAATCATGAGGGAGCAACCACGGGAAGGCTATGAGCAACGTTTCTTTTCCGGTGAATCGGGATAAGATCGTGCTCTTGGTATGATGGGAGTAAGAGAATTCATTAATCTTATACATTCGTCTAAATAACAAAGCATGGGGCCCAAAATTAACAAAGCCATGTTTTCCTGCCTTCGCCAAACATGAAACAAACCTGAACATCTAGTAAACAAAATAGAGAGAATCTAGACCGGGCCCTTCCATGGATCTGCATCCCCCAGCTTTTCAACAACCAACCCTGCGCTGCCAGGATTCTTATAACCAGCCGCTAGTTGACGCTCATAGCTAATTTGACGTAGGCGTTCTGCCTCTTTTGGCGTAAGGCGAAGGTAGATTTCGACACCGAGGGCGTGGAGCATAAATGACATCCAAATAGCTGTACCAAAGCTGAGGTTGAACGCCGCACCAGCTGAGGCAGGATTGCTCAGGGTAAGAGAAGCGGGGACTGGGACCATTAAATCCGCAGAGTTTGGAGTGGTGCACTGTGGGTAGAACTTTGCTAGTTTCGCAGCGGCGTCAACAGCGCTGGCAGCGCCATTCTTGAAGGTGAATTGGACTTGATCGCACGACCAGACATCATAACGCAAATGAGAAAGAGCGCCGAGAATAGAAGCCGAGATGATGAGACCGATTCGAATGGTGATGATGCAGCCCATATAGAACATAGTGCGAAGCATCCAGGCCCGGTGCTGCTCGAGTTGTTTGCAGCGAATGTTGTAAAGTGCGAGGGAAAAGCAAACTGTACAGGCGATGACAACTGTAACAACTGCAGATTGAATGTCGAACCCGCCGCCGAAGGAGTGTTCCATGATCATGAGGGCACCCGCGTGCGAAACCAGGAGCAGGACGAAGATGATGTAGCCATTGATGCGATGGACCAAGATCCACTTGTGTCGAATTATTGGAACAAACTGGAAGACCACGAGGACGCCACATGGTAGTACAGCGCCTAAATGCATGAGGAGGCCGACTCGATCGCGACCCATGCGCGTGAAATACCATTGACCGGGAATAGCATCATGTTCGAAAACACTCAAGTCCAAAAACGAGAATCGGGCAAGAGTGAAGCCAAGGAGGGCACCGGCAAATATGAACCATAGAATAAAATTATACCCCTTTTTATAACCTATCGAGTTATGCACAGTTGAGAAACCCTGGAGGAAAGATTCTTTGAAGGTCATTGTGGTTGAGTATAATCGTGGGTATGAAGAAAGATGCGTGTTGATAAATCCTTTTGCGAGCATCATTGCAGGGCTGGAAGGGCGAGATTTATATCTTTCTTTTCCTTGGGCCCAAGATGAAACGAAGGTTCATGACTGGCCCAGCCAGGCGAACTAACTCATCACAAATAAATGAAATAATATGTAAGTCAGACGCAGGAAGGCTGAGCTCATGGCATTCTGTACCACGATCGAAAACATGCCAAGAGCCGTCTTATGTCTTGGGAGACAAGGTATGAATCCTCCAGACGGAGTTTACTTGTTGCAGGGCGGGTATGAGTGCACGAATCGTAAGTCGACATGATCACCCAACCGCATAAACACTAATCATGAGCCAACTTGAATGAGAAAGACGATCGCGGGACTTCTGTTTGACATAGATTAGGGTTCCCCTTAGATTCAAACCGCCATTTGACGTATAACCACTGATGGATTTGTCACGTCCATTCCACCAACAAAGGATGTTAGCGCAGCCGAGACAAAGCCATAGTAGTATAATCCGTTTGCAGAGTCCCTAATGTAATTGACAGGATAAGTATCTGAAAAGCGTTGGTTAGTGGGTCTTTTGCTTGGACTAAGCCATGAACTGTATGGTTGTCAGGCCGAAGAATTGGTCTCTGGGCTTGGATTAAGCCGGAAATCGTCTAGTTGCCAGGCCGAAGCACAAGATACTGACAAACGAGGTGCATTGATGGCGACAGGGACAAGGGATGCATGGTATACCCGAAGCGAAGGTGCGGAGCACGGAGATTATCGATTATATGTATTCCGTACGTATGAATGTGGGTGAATACGGGCGGTTGGAAGAACGTTTGGCGCTGTGGTTATTTTAAGCAGTTGGCCCAAGCCACAACATTACTCAGCCCAATTGCACGTGACTGAAGCGCCAATGGGACGGGGAAATGTTTAGCCGCGGGTAGCTTGCTCCGTGTTCCAGGATGCATCATCCTGAGGTCTCATCTGCCCACTCGACGCGACGACGCAACAATAGTCAACCTGTTGCTGCCGCTACTACCACTGGACGTATATCCGAGGCCTTGTCATAGCCACATCTCCCAGCCTGACTCCCTGCCCGTCGTCCGTTTCCATTCACCATGGCGTACGAAGAGCTTCAAGCTCTCATTCGAGACCTTCACCAGACCCTAGACCAGAAACATGTGGACAAAACAGCTGCGCTTTTAAGTCGTGCGAAGCGAGCTCTCCTGCAGCTCAACGCCCTCATACCGTCCAACTCAACTCCCCACCAGCTCATCTCCCTTGCTCGCGAGGTCCTAGAGCTAGGTGCCATCACATCAATACGCCAGACAGATGCCCCGTCCTTCACCCGATATTACCAACAGCTACAACCTTTCTATGACACCGAGAGACACCTGCAGGCGGCCTTCGCAGATGAGG
>JANTQJ010000384.1:0-16980 GCA_032989685.1 Arthroderma sp. PD_2
TAGAAAGACGATAACCAAGTAGAGGTAGAGAGGGATGAGACCAAGTTCTTCCTTAGAAATCGTATATAGCATCTCTCTAGAGTATACAGCCTTGACCCCTGCATGCATTGGGCTGAGATTATCCCGTACTCCAGAGCCAACGAAACGAACCACGCAGACCAAAGACATAGATCAACCAATCATGCAAGAAAGGAAATAAGAGAGAGAGAAATATCGCATCGCTTTGTCCCAGCATATCTTCTTTTTCCCCTCCCAATCATTATAAACGAGAGTACGACGAATCCAGCGTTAAGTACGAGAGTAGATATGGAAATATTAGACTTATATGTACCACAAGGAAATGCATTAATCGTTACCTTCTTTTTTTCTTTTCGTTTCTTCTTCCCTTCTTCAGTTCTACACCTCACCGAGAAGTGTTATATGTAGGTTTCCTGGTACGGTTCACCGGCGGCGGCCCGTCGTCTGGGTACGGGAGTTTATACTTCCTCGGTGAACCAAGGACGGAGACGGGTCTGTCTGGATTCCGTGGAGGGATGGGCATCGTCACCACCCCGTTGCCTTCAGTTACATTCTCGCTGCTGACTGGGTAAGGGATGGGCGTCTTGGGCGGCAAGGGCGGTGGTTGTCGTGGTTGGAGCGGCTGGAAGGTGTCCAGGCTCTCGCGCGGAGAGTCATGAGACGACGGCCTATCCCTGTGACTGTCTAGGCTTTGGCGGGCCGGCGAGGGGGGGAGGACGTCGGAGCTACGACGGCCGCCTGCGTTGACTGGTTCGGGTAGATCTCGTCCGTCGTTGTCGGAGGGGAGAACGGTGAACTTCTCGTCGTAGGATGTAAAGCTGACTGCTGCCGAGCTCTGGGAGGTATTTGGTCGTGGATGGTGTGACTCGAGGTGGTCTTCAGCCGGTAGTTCGATGGCAGGGAGCTCAAAGACGTTTGATTTCGATGGAGATTGAGGTGCTGGTGAAGGTACGGGGGGGACAGGTCGGTTTTTGCGCTCTTCCAACGTTTCATTCGTCGCCACAGCAGCAGAATGGGACTCTATCCGGCGATGCATGCGTTCGACCTTGGCCAGTTTGACGGCAGCCTCGTAGTTCATGCGCTGAACGTCGTTCTTAGCTAGGTACATGCGCGTGCTCGTGCTGATTTCCGCCAACCGGCTCCATTCGTTCATCCCAAACTCGCCCACGCCGACTTCCACGTTGAGACGATAGTAGGTGTCTCGCGGTACATTGCGTTTGACCAGGTGGTCCTTGAGCATGAACTGGTGTGTGGCCTCGCAGCCTTCGATTTTCGCAATCAGCCGTCTCCTGGCTTCGGCAAAATTACCCAGCGAGTCCCGGAATACGTCTTCCCACCATTCGTGTGCTGGGGCGCTGGAACCCTGTGGTCTCTTGCCTGTGCCTATGCTGATGAAGACGCCGACTTCGCGGCCGGGCCATTCATTGACGACGGCCTCGTCGAGAATCTGGGGACTAGGGTTGTATTTGCCGGCACCTTCGTCGAGGAAGAGGTTTTGGCCGATTTGGATGGGTTTGAAGGCCAGGCCGGTGGCAGAGGTGGCACGTCCAGCCTGCCAGATCGTGCAGTTGAATTCGGGTGGGGGTTCCCGGCGTGAGTCGTAGGAGCGGAGGAGTGTCGAAGAGCCGTTTTTCGGTGTTCCTTTGTAAACTGCTGTGACGGCACTGTTTATATAGTTAGATGGGGGAGTAGAAAATAGCTGAACGAGGAGGGATCATACTCACGTCTTGGTGCGGTTTTCCCGATTATCGTACAGCTTCGCATTGGGATCCCCCCACATATTCCCGGTCTGTGGCCCTCGACTGCTGATGGGCGATGTAGGAACCGAGGTAGTGGTTGTACTCACGCTCGACCGGCTCAACCTCCTCTGCAGCGTCGTGGTCGAACCGATATAATTACTTCGCATAAACGGATTCGCACTCGCCATCGTGGTCCCGTCGTTGCCTTCGTCCTCGTCTACCGTATGATCCCGCACACACTGACGTATCGCATCCTCCAGCTTCGAGGCCTTGAACAGCGTTGTCCGATAAGGGATTCCGGCGATGGTCTTGTCCGTCTCAAACACCCGCCGGGTCATGCGGATGTAGACTTCCTTGCAGGTCTCGATGTCCATGCGTAGACGGCCCAGCATGAGAGCGATGAGTCCGCCGGTGCCTGTTCCCGCGATCAGGTCGAAGTGGTCGCATGGTTTGGGGATCTGGTCGCGGCGGGGGGCCTTGCCTTCGCATTCGACGTAGGTCCGGTACATGAGCTCTTGGAGGATGATGAGCATCGAGTATCCTCGCACTCCGCCGCCATCTGCAACATGTCAGTCCGGCCTCGTTCAAGTTTCCAGTCGATGATAGCAAAGATAAAAAAAGAGCGACCTACCGAGTGATAATATGCGTAGAGGCGGTCCCTTGGTGGTGTCCTTCCGACGCAGGCCAGAGGACGATTCCATGGCTACTGGTCGGCCGCGCAAATAGCACGGAAGTCTCTTCTAACTGTCTGTATCAGCGAGGTGTCGATGTGATGAATGCGCCGTGTCTTTAAAGTGTCGTATCGAGTGTGATTTCTTGTGCGACTTGTTTGGCTGCCTCGGTTGGGCGTGTCGAAGCACACGATAACAAAGTCCGATGCGAGGAAAGCAGCCACAAAGCAGGCAAGGCGGGCGAGCGCAGTGAAAGGGCGTCTTGGGCGTATCGTGTTTTTCCAGGCGGTTCCCCTCTATGTGAGAAAGTCGCTTGAAGAGTGTGAAGAGTGAAAGGGCGGAAGAGAAGGTGACGGGCGCTTCAGCTGCGAAATTTCGATGTTTCGGCGTGGCGTTGAAAGCGCCAAGGGTGATGACGCAACGAAGAGAGTCTCAAGTAGATGAAGAGAAGAAGAGAAGAAGTCGGAGACACAGGAGAAATAGAAGGAGAACCACCTTCGATCCGAGTAGAGAAGAATAGATGGAGAGGATAAGCCGGGGACAATGGCCTTGTCTTCTTGTTGCCCTGGTCGCACAGGGTGTGAGGCCGTCTGGTGATACAGATCATGCCCATGCAACATGAGATAGACAAGGAAGCAGAACTAGAACATAACAGCATGCGTATAGAAGAGTCTATTATAGGATGTCTGGCTCAGGTTCAGGTTCAGGGCAACCGAGTTCTACCACGGGTGTTTTCTCTCTTTGCGCCTCTTTGACTCAAAAGTCTCATCGCATTAAAATACAAAGTCGCCACCGAATATCAAAATATCATCAACAAATCATCCTGACAATAACCAGTCCATCATTATCCAGCAAATTATTAAGTTATATCCAAAACCCCCAGGGCCAGCTCGTCATCACGTTCATTCATTACTTCTTCCAAAATACTAATACCTTGCCTAGGTATCGTACGGCAATCAGGGGGTCCTTCAAGAACGGCGCCCCGTCTCCGCCCTGCTTGGGCATCTTCTTCAGGATGCCGGCCTTGTGCATCTGCTCGACGGTGTGATGGAACGTGGCCTCGCTCGGGATGTCTCTGTGGGCACCGCAGTTGGGTGGCCAGTACCGTGGTTTCCACTGGTGCTCTTCCAGCTCGAGGCGGGTGAAGACCGGCAGCAGTTCTGATAGACTGTTAGCTTCTCTCTCTCTCTCTCTATATATATATATATTATGGACTTACCCATGAACCACCACATGACGGTCATATACCAGCCTGCTCCGCGGCCGATAATGAGGGAATCATGGTGCTCAAAGTAGGCTACCTCGCCCTCCGGTACGACTCCAGATGCGCCAACCTGGTTGTTTGACTCGGCGCGCGCCTGCAGGGTAGCCTCGATCGCCTTAAGTCGGTTTAAGGCCTCGGGATGGCGGTCGTCGAACGTCAGCGGTCCAGCCGGGGCGTCTGACACCGACATGGCTTCTTCTAGCATCCAGGCCAGAGGGATATCGGACAGGAGGTAGCGTGAGTTTCGCTCGTAGGAGAACCCGCCTCCGACGTCAGAGTGGTTTCCTGCAAACCAGACCTCCTTGATCGTGGCGGTGGTGTCCGCGGACTCAAACGTGAACAGGGCCGGCTTGAATTTGAGGCGGCGCTCGTGGACGGATAGGGCATGCCGGACGTGTTTGGCCGGTGACTTGTATACCCTTGTTAGATGTTTTTCTAGCAAGAAGAAAGAGGAAGGGGAAGAACTCACTGGAGCGCAATATCGATATGGATGTGAGGAAAAGGGGATTTCAAGCGTCGACACGCTGTTCACACAATCAAAGAGGCCCAAGAAGAAGATTTTCACCTCTTTACGGCAGAAGGTGCTCTTCAGCTTCTGCAGGTACTCCTCAACCCTCGACTCCTCGGCCGTCTTTCGAGGCTTGCCCCTCGAAGTCTGGAATTTACAGAACGCCCTGTACACGAACCGGATCATGTCTTCGTTGCCCATCGCCAACAGGCCGACGTGCTCGATCATTTCGGCTAGGAAACGAGCGGTGTAAGCGCCGCGTGAGAAGCCGAAGATGTAGATATCATCACCAGGCTTATAGTAGCGCATCAAGAAACGGTAACCGCTCGTGACGTGATATTCGAACGATGTGCCGATGGCTTTGTCGATGACTTCGCTAATTTTGGAACGCAGGCGCCCGAACATAGTGATTCCGCTAGATGCGCCTACGCTGAATGTTCCAATACCAGCTGGGCATTGTTAATATGGTTCTCTGGCATGTTACGGTTCAGAGGGGGGAGGAGGAGGACTCACGCTGGTAGTAGTGGAATTGCCGCTTGTCATAGCGGTCCAGCATCTGGTAGATTTTTACCACGTTGGAGTCAGATTCATTGCCGTTAAACTGGTTGCCCGTGCCATCGAAGCAGAGCACCAGACGGCGTCCGGGCTTAGTGATGTTTATTGTCTCCGTTCCTTCGTCCATATTGACCATCTCATCCAATATAAAGGGGGTATACAAGCAGTGAAAAAAAATCCAAGGATGACAACTCTGTCCGAGTCTGCAGTCTTATATATGCCAGACCCATGGAGGCCCCCGACTCGCCTTATCTGGACAATGCCCTCCTCCATCTCGATCCAGCCTGGCATTGTCAGCCGCCAGAGAACGAACTCTTCAGCTGCCTGGCCTGGCCTTGCACTGCATGGCACATCCACCCATCCCGTAGGCCCCCGTTAGTGTATAACGGGACTACCGAGGAGCCCTGCATCCTGCAATCCAAAACCCAGCAACCAATAGATATGGGAATAATTGATGGCTGCGCGATTCTCTGGCTCGTCTATCCATGGAATCTTCCAATGTGACATAACTTTAGTTACGCTAGGCTGGCTAATCATGATGCAGAGCAACAGCCTCAGCTCAGCTCCGCAAGCCCACACAGTCATGGTGCCGAGTCGGCGAATTGGAAATGTTAACAATACGAAATAAGGCAACAGGACAGGGAGGTTTGGTTCATCCTAAATTTCGGGCCATGGTTGCTTTTTCGCTTGGCCTTGGGATGGTATATTCGATGGATAGATGGGAAGATGTAACGAGAAGGGCATGACAGAGATGAACTCGGCTGTGTCCAACCTCTTCCTCCCAACACCGAGTAGACGTTGGTCGATGAATAAAGCACGGAGTTAAGTAGTCAGACTGTTATTAATAGTCAAGACAAGGGCGCAGCTAAACCCCTTGTCAGTTTAATATTGAAGTACTCCCCCGGATTTTTTCAAACATATCAATACAGCCCCCGCCATTGGCTTCGACGCTCCTACAAAAAATACATCCGGGCTGTAAGGCTGAAGGCTGAGCGAACCAACATCCTGTTAATTTCTCGCATTTACGCCCAGGACCAGGAAGGATTTTACTTGTCGAGCAAGCGATCGGGTCGCAGACGTTCGGGCGATGGAGGTCTCTCAGGTATGTATATGACGTTTTTGAGATAGGCCCAAATCAACCTCGTCATGGCGCATTTCTGACCAACATACATCGCTTTTTTGTTAGATATATGTCTACCCTATCAAATCCATGCGGCCGACGGCGCTCAAGTCATCAAAAGTGACATGCAATGGACTACCTTATGATAGGAGATTCATGCTGCTCAAGGTCAAGCCAGACGGGCAGCTGCTTAACATGCACATCGACAAGTTTCAGCAGATGGCGCTCTTCCTGACCGATATCGACTTTCCCTCGGCCCAGGGAGAGAGTGATGGCTGGATAACAGTGACATATAAGAACGCTGCAAGCCATCCAGACAAGGGTGTTGGGAACCAGCTGCGCATTCCTCTACAGCCGGATACCAGCAACCTGAAGAAGTTTGAAGTCATGATGCACCGTAGCCCTACAACGGCATATGATATGGGCGTGGAATACAATAGCTGGTTCTCTGCCTGGCTAGGATTCAGAATCGTCTTTGCATATATTGGTGAAAACAGGAGGTTTCCGCTTGGAAACATGGCTCTAGGAGATACATCCGCCGGATGGCTATCTACAATCACGAAGAATATACCCTACGCCGACGGCCTAATGGGACAAGATAATTCATCAAAGGTTCTCACTTTCGCAGACATGGCACCTTACCTCATCGTCTCACAGACGTCCGTGGATGAAGTCTCAGCCCGCCTCCCAGCAGGTGAGACGATGGACGTTACCAAGTTCAGGCCCAACATCGTCCTATCTGGCGCCTCGGAGGCGTTTGTGGAGGACTTTTGGGGAGAGCTAATGATAGGTGAACGCGTGACGGTCCAGCTGAGGAATAACTGCGTCCGATGCGTTAGTATCAATGTGGACTTTGATACTGGGGCGCCGCATACGGGTGAAGCGGGGGCGGTACTTAAGAAGCTAATGAAGGATAGGCGGGTTGACAAGGGAACTAAGTATAGTCCTGTCTTTGGGCGGTATGGGTTTCTACATCAAGAGAAGGGCGACGATGATGCCGTTGTTCGAGTTGGTGATGCCGTGAAAGTGTCAAAGATCAATGCGGAACGAACTATTTTACGTGAGTATCAAGTCCACTACATATACTACAAGAAGAGAACTAACATCTACCATAGAATGGCCCGGGATGAGTTAATTGACATACATCTCCACCTTGTTCATTCCTTATGGTATTTCCTATCAAACATCTCTACCCTCTCCCTTTCTCTGCCACTGTCACTCAACTATCCGCCCCTTACACCATCACCACTATCACCAACCTTCCACAAATTCCTAAGGTCTCATAATATACTCTCAACTTACTTACAAACTTCCCCAAACTGTCTGCCTCTTCCCGTAACGAGCCAGCATCAGGGTCTAATCTCGTCCGACGATACAGATACTGGCTCTCTAACGGGATAATGTTCGACATGGCTTCAAGATCAGCCTTTACGCGATCGAAGGGGTTTTTAAAACTTCCCTTGGGGGTAGTATCGAAGTACACTTTCTCCCTCTCTTCATCTATTCCCTTCTTCACCGTTGTAATTGTCGACCTGTTCTGGCGACAGTACTGCCTGACTTGAACGAAGACTTGCATCCTTGCTAGACGAGGTTTTGCTATTCCACAGGTCAATGGTCGCTAGGAGTATATCGTCTGATGGGGGCGATCTCGTCGAGGCAACTTCGTTCAAATTGATTAAAGTAATTGGTCGCCTCGCGGAGAGTGTGTAAGAGCTTGAGGAGTGAGGAGCTTAGAGCTTCTAGCGAGGAGGTGAGGATTCATATATAGAATTTTCGAAATAGGATGTCTACCTTCCCGTTCTATATAAACAAGTACTAGATGCGGAGGGGGGATTGGATTTGAGAGAATGGATATTGATATCTCTCTTTCATTTATCAGATAGGCAGTGTACAAGCGTAGGCATTGGTTGCTTGAAACTGTCAGCATATTGGTTTTTATGAATCTCATTCCATCCTAGGATGGTATCGTAGAAGGGTCGATGTCATCTCTATTGTCGTTGTTCTCATTCCAGCAACATTGTAAAGATAACAAAAGTCCATTCTAAGCCGGTGTAGGTTATATACAGCTCTTTTTAATAGCGGATAAAAGCTGCAGATGATGTCATTGTATGTTGGTAGTTTGGTTTGAACCAGGATATCATTATATACTGTTGAACGAGGTTAGGCAGGAACCTATCCATAAATCCATGTTGAAATACATAAGAAAAAAATAGAAACACATCTTTTGCTCATCATTCGTCGTTGAAAAATAACTCTATCACCGCACACCCTGCTTACTCGCTATCAGTCCATGGAAGGCTGAAAGTGCCCACCCAATCCTCGACTTCCTGTCTAAGCTGCACGATCTCCGAAACCTCATCGCCCTCGCCCAAGAACTCATGGAACGCCTTGACGCTTCCTGGGTTCTTGCGTTTGTTGCTTTCCGCGTGTGCGCGGGCGGCCTTGTCGAGTTTCTGCGTGATGGTGACAGCTCGGTCGACGATATCAGCTACTCGCGCAAAGTCCTCCTCTGCGAACCCGCGAGAGGTCATGGCCGGGGTACCGATGCGGAGACCACCGGGCTTGAGGGCTGATTTGTCTCCTGGCACGGTGTTCTTGTTACTTGCTACGCCGCAGAGTTCGAGCACACGCTCGACGCGAGCACCGTCGACACCGCGGTTCTTGAGGTCGACGAGGACAAGGTGGTTGTCTGTGCCGCCGGAGACGATGTTGTAGCCTAGACCACCGGAGGAGGTGGGGTTTCCGAGACGGGCGGCAAGGGCCTGGGCGTTGCGGAGGACGTTGGTCTGGTATTGCTTGAAGGAAGGGGATTGGGCTTGTTTGAGGGCTACGGCAAGGGCGGTGATGGTGTGGTTGTGTGGACCGCCCTGGTGGCCGGGGAAGACGGAGGCATTGATGGGGTTCTCGAGATCGTAGAATTCCTTGTTACCCTTGGCGTCGGTACGGCGGAGACCCTTGCGGTAGAAGATCATGGCGCCGCGGGGTCCACGGAGAGATTTGTGGGTGGTTGTAGTAACGATGTCAGCGTGGGCGAAGGGAGAAGGCAGGACGGATGCAGCCACCAAGCCGGAGATGTGAGCCATGTCTGCGAGGAGGTAAGCATTGACGCTGTCTGCGATCTGGCGCATGCGTGCGTAGTCGATTAGTCGACTGTAGGCGGAAGTCCCTGCGATGATGAGTTTGGGGCGGTAGATCGATGCGAGTTCGGCAAGTTTGTCGTAGTCGATGAGACCGGTGGACTCATCCAGGCGGTAAGGGACAGTCTCGAAGTATTTGGAGATGGCAGAGATCTTCTTGGTGGGGGTCTGGTAGCCGTGGGAAAGATGGCCGCCGTGGGGGAGGTCAAGGCCCATGAGACGGTCGTGGACATTGAGGACGGCAGAGTATGCACAGAGGTTGGCAGGAGAGCCAGAAAGAGCTGCACAAGTTAGTATATAACTATACATCCCATATAGACAGCGAGCATGTTAAGAGTATATATAGACCTACCCTGGACGTTGACACCCCACTCCTCCGGGTTCAGGGAGAAGGTCTGGAGTGCTCGTTCCTGGCACAGACGCTCAGCCTGGTCGATGAACTCGTTTCCGCCATAGTATCTTGCTCCGGGGTAACCCTCCGAGTATTTATCTAGACTCTCATCAGCATCAATGCTTTTAACATCCTACACCGACAAGTACTAACTCTGCATGACACTGCCTAGGGCATCGAGGACAGCCTGGCTGGTGAAGTTCTCTGACGGAATGAGGTTGATAAAGTGCTTCTGGCGGTGTTTTTCCTACAAAGCACCCCCACACCGAGATTAGCATCAAATGCCTGTGCAATTGAGTTGCTGCCGAAGTAGAACGGACATACATTCTGTATTATCTTATGGATCTCTGGGTCTGTGTTCTGCAGGTGTTCCGCAAGCTCCTACCAACCGGTTAGTGGCTGCACCGACGCTCAATGGGTGTGTTCTGTCTCTTACATTGTGATGGCCGCTGGAGGCAGTGGAGCTCTGCCATCTGACGAACTGAGCAGGTCTGATGGAGGTGCGAGGAACGGCGAACCGTCTGGCGGCGTCTCTGGCACAGCGCAAAGACATTGTCGGGGAGAGAAGTGCTGCTATCGTGGACCAACGAGTGTGTGTGAAGAAGATGGTTCCGACTTCTCGTTTCTCCTCCTTGATATCTTCTTCTCTTCTTGTTGTCGAAGTGCGACCTCGGGATCTTCCTTTCTCGGCGTTTTCTTGTTTCCCGCGGAGAGCTGACTAACCGCGGACTTAGTCATTATCCGCGGACTTACTAAGAACTTACTTAAGCATCCCCTTACCTAATAACATACTAAGAGATATCCACGTGACTCAATTTTCTCTCTTTTTTTATCTTCCTTCCAATTTTTTTCCTTCTTTTCTTTCTCTTTTCCTTCTCACACAACTAAATCCAAAATGACGAGAGGGCAACCTTTCCCGCTCCAACTCTCGCCTTCTTCTCCCTCGCTTCGGCTTGGGAGAGGTCGCGCGGGTGCTGTGGACATGTCTCGGCCCCAACATCACCATCCTATGAAGGGACAATGTGAGATCTTCTGATTGGAAATATATAACGTTGTGTTCGCTGTACAGAACAGTTGTAGTCAAACAAAAGTTGGGACTTGGATCTCGGCTTGGGCTCTGAGCTTGGAGTGCAGCGACGGAAATGCGAGTGAGACCCAGGGAGGGATCTCGGGGAGGTGATCGTCAAAGAGATTCAAGGGCACACACGCTTCGCCCGTCCCGTCCATCCGACCAGGCCGAGAGAGGAGTGTCATGTAGAGTGCAAAAAAAAAAGGGTCGACCGGTCTCGATGTTGGTCGCATCGCATCCACGTCAAGGTCGCATTACATCAACAAGTTTCTCCCGCTCTTCCGTTCGTGCTTCGTTGTTTGTCAATAGTTGTCACCACACTAGTACGTTCGTGCATCCGATATCACATCAACATCAGAAAGACGACCAGACGACCGAACGACCGACCTCAAGACCGACGGATCCTGCGAGGTACCGAGTGACGCAGGCTGTCGTCAATCCAACCGTCTCTTATATACAGCCATAATTATTCTGTATTCCTGTGTCCGCCGTACATGAGAGTATAGAATGATGCGTCCGACTCCACGGACTCCATCACATCTCGTCCATCTCCATCTTCATCTCTCCTGCTCCACGCCCGCTCGCCTCCTGGTCCCCTGTCCCTGTCCGTCCTTCCCCCCCTTCTTCTGCTTCTTCTTCTTCGTTCGTCTTCGCATCTTTTTTTCATGCTTATCTCGTCACCTGATCCAAATTTAAGGCTTGTAAGTTACGGTGCCTGGTACCGTCATGTAAGTACTGTAAGATACACCAAAGATACGCCTAAAAACTCCGTACACCAAATTAACATGTACAAAAAAGCGACAACGCCACCAAAAAAACACCCCTTAAATTCGGGGCTGACTTGGTGTCCCTGGGCGTTTTCTGGGCGTTCCTCCAAAGGCCACGCAAGTCGCAGGTGTAAAAATGGGAGTCAAGGCCTGGTGGCGCCGATAGTGGCAAGCAAGTCACCTCCGTCCGCTGTGCAACCTGGCGCCTGTCGATCCACCCGTGCCCTTTGTTGTGCGTACAAAAAAAGCAGAAGGCAAGAAAAGGTCCGCTGGTAATCGTCTTTACCGTGACGCCCACATACCGACTCAGGTACCAAGGGGCCCTCCTTTTTCTTAGATGATCGCCCCATCGCTCGCCCTTATATTCCTCTTCTTCCTCTCTTTCTCCTTCTCTTCTTCTTCTTCTTCTTCTCCCTTCACCAACAACGATTAATCATTGTCCGTCGTCGCTCTTTACCAGGTTCACCACAACCGTCCACTCGTTCATCAACGACCTCCTTAACCAGCCTCTTCCCTTTTAAAACCCTCTCAACAACCTAAACCAACTCTCAAGATGCGTTACTCCGTCGCTACCGCCGCTGCCATGGCCAGCATTGCCTCTGCCTCCCTTCTCGGAAGTGGCTTGCCCGTCGAGATGCCAGCCTTGACCACCGAGGTTGTCACCAACTTCGTCACCTGGTGCCCAGAGGCTACCACCATCACCCACGGCTCCCAGACCTACACCGTCACGGAGCCAACCTCGCTCACCTTCACCGAGCCCTGCACCGTCACTCGCACCCTGACCTCCTCCACCGTCACCGAGTGCACCGCCTGGTAGGTTCTAACCACTCTTCCTGGAATTGGGGAAAGATGAATGCTAACGATGAGAAAAGCCCAACCTCTGCCACCGTTGTCCCAACCGGCACCGCCCCTGGCACTGGTGTCCCAGTCCCAACTGGCGGCAGCACCTCCATCTACGAGCCACCAACCTACCCCAACTCCACCGCCTCGCAGCCCCCAATGGGAACTGCCAGCGGTACCGGTAGCATGACCGCTCCCCTCCCAACCTTCACCGGCGCTGCCTCGCACGCCGTCGTTGGCGCCGGTGCCGGTCTTGCTGGTGTCCTCGGACTCGCTGCCTTGTTGTTGTAGATCTTGACTTGAGAGATGTAGATGCTGAGAGAGACGACGGATTATGCATTGAGGTTGCAAAAGGTGTGCGATCTACGGGCTGAATGGCATTCTGTACGGTAGTTGATGTATTCTGTCTTGAGTTTAATGCATAATTGATTATACCCATATATCGTTTTTTATCGCTTATCGTATTCACCGAGTTTTTGTGGCCTGTCTGTAGAAGTCAATTCGAGAGCAATAAATAGAAAATGATGGCAGAATAAGAATAGACGAACGACGTCACCGTTTCATGTTCAACAGCTGCTCGATCGAATGTTGCTATGCTCTCCACGTCCAGGGATATAATCGAGAAAGCCCCACTGAAGCCCCCCTGACATAACAGACATGCATATACCTTATACTCATGCCCTCCACCATGCGTCGAAATGTCGTTGGAAGCAATATTGATAGTTCTTCGCCACAGCCACGGCCTGTCAGCGCTAGGAAGAGTTCGATAGTCTGTCTTGATATCCCGTTCTCCATTCCTGCATATCCATTCCCGCACCCCATCCCACGCAGAGGGTTCACGCTATCTTTGGCCTCGTCCGGCTGGAAGTGCGAAGGTTGGAAGGGAATACGCTTTCTGTGGGGCGAAGAGGAGGAACTTGCGACTGTTAGACGAGATTGCCACTGGCTTTGCTAACCAAGCCCATGCCGGAGATACTCCATATACGGCCTTTGATATAAGAAGAGTAGAACCGCGCAAGAAAGAGGAGAGAAGCGGGACGGGAGCTCGCCGGTGCAACGACGGGCGCATCGCCGACTTGGTTCGACGTTTCTTCCCCTTTGCTTCGGGCTTCGGGATACCCCATGGGGAGAATGAGGGTTGGAGGGAGTTTTGGGCTGGCGTTGGAACCGCTGAGGGTTGAAGTTTGGTGACTTTGACGCTACCAGTAACCCATTTCTTCGTCCGTATTCTGAGCCTGGAGGCGAGTGAAGGCGATGTCGGAGATCCACTGGGCATGTATAAATACTTCTCCCCTTCTCCCTCCTGGCATAGATGGGGAGGGGAGTGGTTGAGATGGAATAGATGAAACCCGGTGCAAAAAGGTGAAGAGCTGAAACTGGTCGCGTGGGTCTTTTCTCTTTTCGTTCATTCACGATATATTCAGTCACTTGCGATATCTTCATTCTTTCCACTCGCTCATATCAACCGTGACGATGGACGAGGTGGTGGCTTCAAAGGCCGATGCCGAGCATCTCGATGGAAATTTGCAGCAGCTCAGTCCTGAAGAGCTGGAGCTGGAGAAGAAGCTGCGGCACAAGATCGATGCCCTGATCATGCCCTTGGTCATTCTCGTCTATCTAATGAACTACATCGATCGGTAAGCTTCTTCTCAGTCTTTTTCCTATATAAGTATATCTAACAGGACTAGGAACAACTACGCTGCCGCTCGACTGCAGGGGCTGGAGAAAGATCTCGGTCTCGTTGGCTCTCAGTATCAGACTGGCCTCTCGGTGCTCTTCGTCGCATACATTCTCATGCAAGTGCCCTCCAACCTGCTGCTCAACTACATGGGTCGGCCATCACTCTACCTCGGCGGCTTCACTGTCGCCTGGGGTGCAGTCTCAGCTCTCACCTCCCTGGTACACAACTACCAGCAGATAGTGGCTTGTCGGTTCCTGCTGGGTCTCGTGGAAGCTCCCTTTTTCGCCGGCGTGCTCTTCTACCTGTCAAAATGGTACACGAAGAAGGAATTGTCTCTACGCATGAGTATCTTCTACTCTGGTTCGCTTATTAGTGGCGCGTTCGGAAGCTTGATCGCTGCCGGCATATTGAACGGATTGGCTGGTGCCCGGGGCTTGTCCGCCTGGAAATGGCTATACATCATCGAGGGAGCGATCACCGTCGCCATCGGGCTGGTCATCATGTTTGTCCTGCCTGATTTCCCGGATACGTGGAAAATGCTGCCTGCCGACCTCAAGGCGGTAGCTAACAAGCGACTTGCCATTGAGGCCGCAGAAGCCGACGTCGACGTGCCCGGTGGCATGAGCCAGCTCAAGGGCCTCAAGCTGGCGATGACCGACGTCAAGACTTATGCCATCGCCATCGCCTACATGTCCATCACCGCTGCCTCGGGCTTCCAGAACTTCTTCCCAACCCTCACGGGCACATTGGGGTATAGCCAGATCATCTCTTTGCTCCTCGTCGCACCGCCTTACCTGTTCATGGTCGTCTACAGTCTGGCTCACTCCTGGTACTCTGACCGAATGAACAACCGCTTCTGGTTCTTCATGTACCCCATCCCAATCACCCTAGTCGGCTTCATCATCTTCATGACCACCGACAGCTTCGGACCACGCTACTTTTCCTTCTTCCTCATGATCTTCGTCTTCGCTCTCAACGGCACGCTATACGGCTGGATAGCTAGCGCCATACCCCGTCCACCCGCCAAGCGAGCCGCTGCTTACGCCTTTATCAATTCCCTGGGCAACTCGGCCAGCATCTGGACGCCCTTCACGTATCGCGACCAGGACGAGCCCCACTACCGGCTTGCGTTGGGCGTGGCAATGGCCTGTCAGGTTCTTGCGGCAGCTTGTGTACTGTTCCTTCGGTGGTATCTGCAGAAGCAGAACATGGAACTGGAGCGGTACGAGAGCGTGGGGGTCGAGCAGTTGACCGAGAAGGAGTTGGTCAAGTTGAAGCGAACGGCGGAGATTGAGAATGTCGACATACACCAGGCGAGGCTCTTGCAGGCTGGATTCAGGTATCAGCTGTAGCCCGTCTCTTTGTCTCTGTACTTTGCACTTTCTTTTTTATATTCACGTCATGTACTCTGTAGCGACCTTTTATATATATATATCCATCTCATTTACCTTCTTTTTTTCATGGTCTCGCCTCCACCGGATGTTATCATATTGAATACGTATATGTGGCAACGGAGATACCGCGGTGTCTTTTCATTTTCTTTGTACAAAGTAGCCCATCTCCAATCGTCATATACCATCCATCTCCCACCTACTCTGTAGTATCTAATGTCTAATGTCTAATATCTATCTAATTCTCTTCTTCTTTTCGATTCGGACTTGGTCACGGTCACGTGCCACCCCTCGCCCTTTCGGGACGCCAAAAGCTCGACCTTCTTCAACTTCAAACTTCAACTTTCTCTACAGCAAATCCAGCCTGCTTCTCTCTCTTCCCTTCCTTCGACTTCAGCTTCTTCTCGCTTGGATCAATGGTTGCTGGCGATTCTCCGCCTTGCCTGTAGCCTCCCGCCCGCCTCGCAGTCACCAGCTGCAAAACTACGGAGCAACAACGGCCGTCTTGTTGTTTGCGCGAGAGAGAAGACCGACCGCACTTCCGCCAGCACATTCAACCAACAACACCTGGTTTGGCCCTACCCTCAACGCCTCATCTACCTGGGTTCGTACCTATATCTCCTCGCCTCCCTTATATCAGCCTCTCCTTCTCCCTCTTCCCTGCTTTTTCTCGCCCTCGTTTATCACATTGGCGTCGTTTTTGGACGTGTTTTCGCCACTGGGCGCAGCGTGGATCTTGCCGTACAGGACACCCCCCAGGCTAATTTAGCTCGCAGATATTCACAGGCTGCATATAGTTACTACATACTATCTGTCTATATTCGGAGTCCATCTGGCGCCACCATTTACCATCAGTGTTAAACTTGACCTGTCCGTTGGAACTTGCATAACCGCGCGACCTGTCTAGACTTTACCTTCCCACCGCGAGGAAACCCGTTCTCCCTTCCTATCTCTCTGTCTTTTTGTATTTGTGTTTCGTGTTCGGGTCAGCAATCATGGCGGGGAAAATGACTTTGTATAAGCTCGTTGTCTTGGGCGATGGAGGAGTGGGCAAGACAGCTCTCACAATTCAGGTTCGTTTATCATTGTCATTCCTATTTTCGGGTCTTCGGGCTTTCATCTCGGCCTGTGAAGGGGAAAAGACGCTAATAGGTGTATAGCTCTGTCTGAATCACTTCGTCGAGACATACGATCCAACCATCGAGGACTCATACCGCAAGCAGGTCGTCATTGACCAGCAGTCGTGCATGCTGGAAGTCCTCGATACGGCCGGACAGGAAGAATACACCGCCCTACGCGACCAGTGGATAAGAGACGGTGAAGGTTTCGTCCTAGTATACAGCATCACCTCGCGCTCTTCCTTTACGAGGATACAAAAATTCCACCACCAGATCCAACTCGTCAAGGAATCTGCAAGCTCTGGCTCGCCCACCGGTGCCAGCTACCTCTCCTCTCCGCTCAACTCCGCCATCTCAAACACTCCCGCCGGCCCAGTGCCAGTCATGCTTGTCGGTAACAAGTCAGATAAGGCTGTCGAGCGCGCCGTCTCCTCGCAGGAAGGCATGGCTCTGGCAAAGGACCTTGGCTGTGAATTCGTCGAAGCATCCGCTAAGAACTGCATCAATGTCGAAAAGGCCTTTTTCGATGTTGTCAGGTTACTCAGACAGCAGAGACAGCAGCAGCAACAACAGCAACAATTGAACAGGCCATCCGATCGGAGGACAACTGGATTCGGTGGACAGGGTGGATCGAACAGGGACCTTAATGGCTCTGACTATCAAAAGGCTTTGCGTCCCGATCGATCAAAACCACACCGCGGCGTCAAGTGT